>JXSR01S032508.1:8336-29197 GCA_000969725.1 Ophiothrix spiculata | reverse complement strand
GGAACGCCACGTCCTAACCCTAGGTCCGATATTCACAAAAATGGTCTTAAAATAAGCGCAAGGCTTTAAGGAAAAAAGTCAAGAAGTTTCAGCGCGAAAAAATAACAACCGGCGGAGGTATAAAAAAAAATTCCGGAAGGGGGGCGGATTCCGCCCCCCCCCCGGCTCTTTTAGGGTTAAAACCACGCATTCAAATGAAAATAGCAGCACACAAGACAAAGAGACATTGAAAAACGGATACATAATCCTCAGTCTAGTCGCTGTCATATAACCATTTGAAGACAAAAGAAAAATTCTGACCGATTTTTGAGCAACCAATGTACAACTGACCACTCTTAATGTCACTTTCCATATTCCAGCTACTCCTGCATGTACCTATGACGAATTCACATGTCCAGAAGGTTGGTGCACTGACTATTGCAGCAAATGTAATGGCAGAATGGATGGGTGTATTTACGGTGGAGACGAATCGTATTGCGGTATGTATCAGCTAATCAACGTACGCATATTTCTTCCATGTGCCCAACATACTGATATTTTTATGTCACTTATCAAACAATCTATATAGTACAGTGCTTATTAGAACTTTCGTCTATCAGCAGAGTAAAAAAAAATTGGACCTTTCCTTTACAGAAAATGATACACAGAGGAGTAGCTTTAAGCGTTATCCAGGGCTTGGTTGTATACGTTTTGATTCAGGGAGGATAAACCGCCGATTTTGAATAGGTTCCGTGCAATTTGAATCAATGAGCAATAATAGACAAAATTGTGTTACATAATAATAAGTGTACCGAGCTGACTACATGTAAAGTTCCATAAATAATAATATATTAAAAAAATCTTTGTGCATATTTCTAGTCATAAGTTTTCATTGAGGTCAGAAAGTCTATCGACATCAGGCCGTACCTTGTTTAATTGGGTGGTATTTCTTTTTCTTTTTTTCAGATGGTCAACTTACGCTTTTTGATCCATATCCTTTCCTGAAGGTTTCACCTTCATCTGTTATTGAAACCGTCACCGTTTCCTCATATTCCGAATGCGCTGACCGTTGTTTGATGGCGGGGTGTGTGATCTTCGATGTTGAAGATGATGCTGGTACATACACGTGTTATATAACAGGAAGTACCGTAGACGTCGAGGATAACTTCGGTGATTTTGATATCATGCACTTTGAGCTGGAAAAAATGCCACGTAAGTTTTTTAACGAAAAAGTTTCAATTGCTGACAAATTTGATATTAGAACAGGCTTTGTATTGTAATAAACTGATCTGCTGATTCTTTTCTTATTTTCGTTGTCAACAGTGCCTTCTTCAACAATCAAATCAAGGTGTGGTAAACTTGCATCACCGTTATGGCTTCCAGCATACGCACCTCCCAGTCCACCTCTTACCATGTTAAGCTGGACTTTGGAACCTCCTCCCATTGGATACAATCCAGGCGTTACCTTCAATATCATTGCAGTGGCTTCAGGAGATACGAACTGCGATGATCCAAATAAGAATAACACTGTGACATTCCGGTCGGGAGAAGGCTCTGAACCAATGTTCAGTCAGACAGTATGTCTTACCGACCTGTCAGAGAGTCTTACATTCGATGGTTCGTCGATAGTTGTGGATTTTGAATCGGTTGATATGGACACGTATGGTTTTGTCTTTGGGTTCTCTGCAGGTATGATAACCGCTTAATGATATATATGGTGCGATAAGAGTTCAATTGCTATTACAAGTATTGCTTTAATTGTGGGGGATCGCTCCATGCAGGTCCTTTGTGCTTGAAATATACAATGTACTTAAATCATGGACACCTTGAGAATTTATAGCGTCGAATGATGTTCCAAAGTTCAAAATGGTAGAAATAATTCTGTAATAGAGCACTTGGCTTAATTGAAATATGTTGAGCTCAAAGACTTTCAGGTGCCGACTTCAAAACATAATATGATACCCAAATAAAATATACAGTGCAATAAATGACACTTCGTGACCCACGTTTGCAGCATTATAGATATGTTAAATAATACAAAGTTTTGTAACGTGTTACAGGCCTGGGAATAAATATAAAGCAGTTACTGACAATAAAGATTCTTAACCTATTCTCGAAAATTACTTCCAATCTGTATTTACCTGTTTTAAACATTTAATAACCCAATCAATTTATCCACAGTTGATGAATGCAGTACAACTTTCACAAACGAAAGCGGTCTGTTTCCCGCCAATTTCACTAGTCCAAATTACCCAGCAGATTACGCAGACGACGCAACATGTGAAATTAACATACAAGCTCCAGTTGGCCACAACGTGCTTTTAACCATCTTGGATTTCCAGATTGAAGATGGTGCTAATTGCGAGCTTGATTCCTTCAGTGTCTATAACAGTGCTTCAGCGGATGCAGATAGACTTGTAGGAGTATACTGCGGCGTTTCGATACCAAGTTATTTTGTTTCCACTGGACGAGATCTTCTGGTCGTGTTTGAGAGTGATGATTCAGTAAATTACAAGGGTTTTATGGTGCAATATACATTCATAGAAGGTACGAAGTGTCTGACTTGTTAAACGTGATATAATTAAATAAATAATAACACTATTTTGGAGATAATATGAGAAACCTTACAATTTGCCCAAAGTGTATTTCTAAAAGCCATACCTATCAGTGCATTATTTGTTTTTGTAAGCATGTTTGTTAAGAGTCTGAACATGTTCAGCGCTTTTAATATCACGGAACATTCTACTGCGGCGAGGTCGTTTAATGAAACGGAAACAAAGTCAGGAATGGCTCAAAACATGCCTAAATGCACCATTGTTTACATTACTGCTTCATGGCCTAAACAAGTTGTGTACCACTAAATAATCATACTTAACTTTCAAGCGTACCCTCTTTTTGAAAACTATTGGGATACGTCTTTGCGTGAGTCGTGCTTTAATTCTACAACAAACAGCTGATAAATAGAGACATTTTTGATCGCACCTTATGGAGTGCATTGGTCCGTCGTACACAGAATAGTAGCGAAATCGAAAGCTCCCTAAAGTTATTGGGAACAGATTAATTCCATTGCATATACTTTAAAATTGATATAGTGCACCTCATGTTTTGCTCATAAACGTGTTCCTTACCACAATACCAACAGGTCTACATCACTAATCAGATGTTAAAATGAAAGTTACATTCGTTATATATCAGACACAGGCAATCAATTTCATATCTTTTAAACCATATAAAAAATATGGCACCAAATGGCAACTGGGAAAAGAGGCACTATATTGAGATTTTAAAGTATAACCATTGGTTGAAATATTTTTTTTTGAAACATATCTGTAATTATAATATGTAATGATAAAGTGTCAACACTTAGTAAATTAAACCATCAAATATTCTCGTGTATTTTTTAGATAGTAGCAACTGTGGAGTACAGAAGGTCGATTTGGATCCAGAGATCAACATTGTCGGTGGAAAAGACGCCCAACGCGGGGAGTGGCCGTGGCATGGCCATATTTTTGACACCTCCGTGGATGACGGATGGTGTGCTGCATCGTTATTGAATTCTCAGTGGGCAGTCACTACTGGTTATTGTATGTAAGTTTACATTCTAAGCATAAACAATGTAGAGGACACCAAAAGGTGCAATTTTAAAGTTGCACTAGGATTAATTATCCATTTTGTCCATAAGAGTAGAAAAAATGGCAAACGTTTTGTGATAGTCATCTTAATACCGTAAGTGTTCAGGAATACTTTGAAAAATCCATAAAATAGTCTCATAATTAAAAACTGCACATCGTTTTTGGCGTTTAGCATGTTATCGTGTCCTAGCAGTTAGAGCACGGTCTCGTATACAGAGGTTGTGGGTTCCAGCCCCGGGCACGGCGGTTCATGACACCTTGTTTCCTTGGGCAAGAAACTTTCCTCTAACTGCTCCGTGGTTCGGAAGTCACGGAAGTTAAGCAGTTGGTCCCCTGTGCAAAATTGTGAATGCTCCTTCTTTGGGCGTTGCGTATGCTTGGTGAGTCTATGTTCTTCCATCACGTTCGTGCAGCAATCATGGCCTATAATAGTATAATAATATGTATAAACCATATTGATAATAACAAGCATGCCTTAAGTTTTGCAGTAAATCATCACAAACGTATATATCACCTTGTTTAGGCTTTCGCCAAGGAAACCCAACTTGGTACTTGGTACCTAGTAATAGCTAAAGGAAGCTTATCTTCAACAGGGCTCCAATCTCAGTACCGTATTGTTTATAGAAAGGTAGCAATAATTACTCTTTCACTGTGAGGTAAAAAGAGACTCTTTTTGTTCTGAAATGTATGTTCTGAAACTGTCGATCGTTACTTTTCTGTTTATCTTATACAGTGATCTCCCCAAATATCCATCGATCTATAATCTTGCCTTCGGTCTTCATGATTTAGACAACACAACAACGGGCACCGAGCAGTTTGTAGGCGTGTCCGAAATCTTCGTGCACCCCAACTATACTTATGATGGCAATGACTGGAATATCGCATTGCTGAAACTGTCTGAACCAGTAATAATGTCAGATTATGTGAGGACTGTATGCGTTCCAGGGTCTGATATGGCATCTGATTTTCCCCCGGAAACTCTTGTGACTATCACTGGATGGGGAGAGAGACAAAATGGTAATGAGATAGTTAGATTGTATTAAGCTGTACCGTTTTTAATAGGAGTTCCCAGTTCAGTACTTAGATATTTCCCATGTGATATTCTCTCAGTAAAATGAAAAACAAAAAGGCAAAGGCCAAATATTGTCGGGATTTTGGAAATTTACGTATTGACAATGTTATACATCACAGAGTGAAAAGCTATTTTAATTCCTTAAAATAGAAGTGTAAAAGCTATTTTAATTCCTTGAAATAGAAGTGTTATTGCAATGCCCATGTAATATATTGTGAAATATGAACTCCTTTTTCCCATGTCATCGGTCAAAGCCATAATAAGTTTCTACCTTTGCAAACGGTCCTGTATTCATCTGAACAACTTTTGAATGTTCGTAAGCATCATCAAGATACGGATATGCAAATATGGTAGCAGGATATTATTCCGGGTATTGTTTGTTGTAGGATATAAGCTGAGAAGGCGGGACACAGGTTAGGTCAGATTTCTTCCACAGTGGGCAGCCATTGACAATTTCCAACCTTTTGGGCATATCACCAATGATAAATTTTCCTTTGATGTAATTATTTGTCTTTTAATACACCTTTGGATTGCACCATCATCGATAGTCTGGTACAGCAACGTAGTGATGTACATGTCATTATTTGCGTCAGCTGTAAATTTTCACGCAAGTCTTATGGACTAATGGCCATATATGATGGATGTGTTCCACATCCTCATGAATCCTCCATATTTCGTCATGTGAGTGCAAGAAAGTCGTATCTGCAATGGCTGCCTTGTTACATCTTTTAACACTTAGTCACTAGAATTTCACAAATCCCTCAAAATTTCTCTGCCAAATGTCAGTGGCTCTTGAAATGGTTCTTCAGGTGACACCGTCACCTGAAGAACCATTTCAAGCGCCACTGACCCAAGACTGGAGATTGTAGGGTGTGTAGTCAAAAATTAATGACAAATGGCAGCTATTGCAGATACGACTTTCTTGCACTCACATGACGATTTGTACTGATTTGTTTACAGGTCTACTCAGCTCAATTCTTCAGGAAGCTGAAGTCCCGATCATTGATCAGCAAGAATGCCGTAGCAGCTTTCCTGCCGGATATATCACGGACAATATGATTTGCGCAGGAATACAAGAAAACGGCGTTGACTCATGTGTTGTAAGTTTCACTACTACTAGTATTCTATGTGTGCAATTGATGGATAGTTTATAAATGAATGCTAAAATAGCTTACAATATTTATTTACCCAAGTTCAGGTATTTTTGAACAAATATACATGTAGGCAACACAACAGTTGAATTGTCCCTTGTTTTCTTTGTAAGAAAGTAGCCCTTTGGATGTTAATGTTCCAACAAAGCTTGGGCTGGCCAATGATGAAAAAACCTTTCTTTTCTGCCTAATTCATGTAGGCAACACAACAGTTGAATTGTCCCTTGTTTTCTTTGTAAGAAAGTAGCCCTTTGGATGTTAATATTCCAACAAAGCTTGGACTGGACAATAAAGTGAAAGCTTTCTTTTCTGCCTAATTCATTCAAAAGTTGGTTGCATTTTTCTCTCTCTCTCTCTCTCTTCTAACTAACATAATGATTTATTTACCTAAATATTTCAGTCTGATTCTGGTGGACCTGTTGTAGCCAAAGTCGACGATCGCTGGTACTTGTCAGGAATCATCTTTAGTGAATTCTGCGCTCGTTATGAAGATTTACCAGGAGTCCATACACGTGTCACGGCGTTTGAAGACTGGCTCGCTCCAGTATTCAATGGAAAAGATCCAGAAAGTAAGTATACTAGTGTAAACGAAAAACGTATATAAAACGCCCCACCTTTATAGGCGATTTTAACATTGACCTCCTAGTGTTTTTAATCCTTTCTTACACTGCCATTTATATATAAAAAAAGGGGGAAATTAAAGTGAATAGCTCTATTGTTTGTAAATTCAACTTGTACCATGTGTTTGTGTTTACATTGTCCAATAAATATGTGTTTCATCTTCAGGCGTAAATCAGGTAATTTGTTAATATTTATAAAGCCTCTGTTAACCGACATTTTAAGGTTTGGTGATCCGGTTATACAATGCTTTGTCATGCTTTGTAGATATATTATACATAAACTTTGGTTTATTGGTAATCTGCAATCTTCTTTATATTCCAGCTCTCGCTGAGTGTACGTATGATGAATTCACATGCCCGGAAGGCTGGTGCACAGACTACTGCAAGAAATGTAATGCAGAACCTGATGGCTGCATATATGGTGGAGACGAATCATATTGTGGTATGTATGTGTATGTTTGATGATGATGATGATGATGATGACGATGACGACGATGACGACGACGACGACGACGATGACGATGATAATAAGGATGATGATAAGGAATAGCTAGGGCAGTATGGTGCTCGGGGTACTTGTGACAACAACGGTGTTGACGACGACGATGACGATAATGCTGATGATGATTATGAAGATGAGTTCAATGTTATCACTAGATGATTACGATGATAATTACATATATAAAATAAAAATTTAACTCAATATTTATTTTTCAGACGGTCTTTTATCACTTTTTGACCCTTTCCCGTTCAAGAAACTTAAAGATAGCTCCATTGTTGAAGAAGTTCAAGTTGAAAGCTATACCGCATGCGCAGAACAATGTCTTTCCAAGTCAGATTCGTGTTTTGCCTTTGACGTCAAAGATGATGGAGTAAACATGACGTGTTCAATCGCACGAACGTACTATGATGTCGAAGAAAATTTTGGGGATTTCGAAATAATGCATTTTGAGATCGAGAAAATGCCCAGTAAGTTTGAGACCTTTTGTGATGAGAAAAGAGATATTAGGATCAATTACCGATAGAACAAATACTGTTGCCCAGATGGTTGGAAAAACACCTCAGAATAGTGCTAAATACAAAAAAAATGTCCATTTATCAATGAATGTACAGTGAAGTGAAATACTAAGTGATGGGTTTGATTAATTGATAACTGTAGTGGCTACACTCTGCACCCGACTAATTGAGCCAAGCCTGTAAGAGCTGAGACGGGGCTTGGAAAAACATCTACTTTGGTAGCCTACTTGTAGTGCTAAGGCAATTTTGTAGTCGGTCGCCGAAAATGTGGTCTAGTAATTTACATTCAAGTATTGTTTTCATAATTATATGTTTTGATTACACTAGAAACGATTTTATTTTGATTCATTTTATTTAAATGCATTTACCAATTATTTCAGTACCATCATCAATGGTTAAAGGACGATGTGGCAAACTCTCCTCACCATTATGGGTGCCAGCATATCAGCAACCAAATCCTCCTGTAAATACCTTCACCTGGACTTTGGAACCCCCTTCTACTGGTTATAACCCAGGAATACAATTTGACTTCATAGTTGTCAAAGCAGAAGATACGGACTGCAGTGATCCAACTAAGACAAACACTGTGACTTTCAAGTCTGGTCCGGACTCTAATCCAAGTTGGACTGATACAGTTTGCCTCAGTGATTTGAACGGAAGTCTGACTTATGAGGGGACTTCGATAATAGTTGAATTTGAAACCGTTGATCCTGATATGTACGGTTTCGTCCTCAGTTTCTCAGCAGGTGAGGCTGATTAATTTCTCTTTGTGTTCATTTACAATAAATATGATAACCAAGGGATTTTGGGTTCCTATTTCTTTATATCCGATTTATTTTCCCAAGTAGTGGTGATGCACTTTTTGCGGCGTAGCTAGATGTGGGGATGACGATGGATGGTGGTGGTGGCGACGGGGGCTGGGAAGGCAGTACTCTGCCCCCCTTTGAATTAAATAACTTAGTAAGAGTAAAAATCAATGCCAAAATAGTTGTCTAAAATGTCCTTTTTATCCATTTTTGGGCCAAAAATACCCTTTTTGACAATTTTTTGGCAAAAGTGACCAATTTTGCAATTTGTTGGCAAAAGGAAGCCATTTTGAATACCATCCGAAAAGGACGCTCTGCTTGCTTCGCTCACTACACTTTATGTTTTACCACTGGCTAGACCACCTCCATTTGAAACTTTTGCCAGCCTTTTGCCCCCATCCCCATAAAAAACCTGGCCACACCCCGTATGCTTTTGATACAAATTGTCTGCCCAATGGTCATTATAGCCAGAGATTTTCAATCCATTCTATCCATCTTTTCAACAGTTTCAGACTGCAGTGCCAATTTGACAGCTCCAAGCAACATCACTAGTCCAAACTACCCTGACGACTACCCAGACGAATCTCGCTGTGAAATCCGCATCCAATCTCCTCCAGGTCACGTGGTTCTCCTTACATTCAATGACTTCTTAATGGAAGATTCCTTCGCGTGCAATTTTGATTCACTGAGTGTTTATGACAGCAGTGATGTTGCAGACGACACATTGTTTGGTGCTTTTTGTGGGAATACAATACCGAATTCATTTACATCAAGTGGACGGGATATGTTGATTATTTTTGAATCAGATGGGTCTGTTAACAACCGTGGATTTAGTGCTGAGTTTACTTTTATTGAAGGTGAAATATTAATTTATGTCTTATGCTTACATTTTTGAATTCTCCACGTTTTGCATTAATTTGTAAAACAACATCATAAGATATATAATTAAGCAGAATCCTTAACCAGGGTTTTTACAGGGTGTCCCACAGAAAACGCAACAAACTTTGAACTTTTATTTTGAGAGAACAGAGCCAAAAATCTTGATGGTCTGATTTGTTAATATGTAAAGTTTCACTTCTGGTGACGTCATTGGACACACGTTGAATGGAAATTGCTAAAAACATCACATGATTAGGAGAAGCATCCCTTGAACCCATTTCATGACATAAGGACTCAATTTAATGATGGTCTGCTGATATTAAGCAAGTTGTTGCGTCTGGTTTAGTCAACCTGTTGCACCCCCTTGACGGGCCAGATGAATCATTAGGTCTTAAACTCCTTTGTCTTCAGTTTTCTTCCGTGATTTCGGTTAAAGACTTATTATTGGTTGACATCTTTCATTAGAATCCTTTTTTCGACTCTTTTGGTAGAAATTGTACCTAAACTACCCGATTTTTGCACCAAAAGTAACAGAGTCAAGGAATATGAGAGTATCATGAAGATCCGTACTGTAATTGAACATTTTGACCTATTTAAGTTAAAACTGAACTTAAAATATCACTTAATGTTAAGTACAGGTCAGGTAAGATTGGTTTGGATTGATTCTGCTCCAATTGCTTGAAGAATTCTCTTCATTTAAAGTTTAAATTTCTTTAGCTGGAAGTCTAAACTTACAAATCGAACCAAAGTTGATTTAAAGGGCCTTTTTAAATTCTCCATATCTTTGGACTGGAGTGGTAAAATGAAACGGGACAAAAAGAATGTTGTAGAGTAATTACTCTACTTTTGAAGAACATATATTACTATGATTTTATCTTTTGGCAACTATTTTAAGTATTTTGTATTTGCTCGTTGCATTAATATTGGGACAAGCTGTAGCATGCAACAAACCAAATGTTACAGTTGCAATAAGTGCGAAAAAAAATCTATATTTTTAAAAATTCTTTCAGTGCAGAAGGGACCCTAGAATATAAAGAGTAATTTCCTTCGAGAGCGGAAAATATAAAAAGTTATTTTTTTAAAAATAGGATGAGCACATTTTAAACTTTCATCTGTCAATGTAACAACTAACACATTTTAAAAAATAATAATATCTCACTCATTTTAGCTGGCAGTGACTGCGGTTTTCAAAGGCCAGATCTTGACCCGGAAACAAATATCGTAGGTGGCAAAGACGCTCAAGCTGGTGAATGGCCTTGGCAAGGATTAATCTATGAAGAAAACGACGCCTGGTGCTCAGCTGCCCTAATAACTCCACAATGGGCTGTCACAACTGGATTTTGTATGTAAGTAAGGCGCAACTGTGGTATAAAATTGGATCGATTGAGCCCATATTTATTGGTCGAGCTATGAGTTGCAAAAATATTGGGCGAGACGCAGTCGAGCCCAATATTTTAAAACTCATAGCGAGACCAATAAATATCGGGCGTAAATCATCCAATTTTATCATTATCATGTTTTGGATCCAATATTTTCCCACACTTGGACACCTCAAAGCATGATAATGTTATAAATACGACAGAGCTATCGGATTCCGATAACTATTTACGATACAAAATATAGCAGTATCGGAAAATATGAATATAGTTTGATCCATTTTTATTCTTATATCAGTCTTACAAAGTAAAATAATGATATTTATAAAACAAAAATTAATTCAAAATCATCATGTATATGAGAAAAACAATATAACGTGTCTATCGGAATCCGATAGCTCTATCGTAAATGTTTCACAGTCGTGCCTAAGATGTCAAAGCCAAAAAGGGATTTTCCCTGTCAATTTTGGAGGGGGACGGTGTAATGGACAAAAAAATAAAGAGATACTGAAAAGATCACGCTTTGGTGTGTGTTTAATTGTCAGGAAGATGCGCCCTCTCGTTCTTCTAAATAGTTGCACTTGTTACAGAATGATTAAGGTTAATACTCACGGTGTCTTGGAGTATAATTAATGACGGACAAAAAACAATACTTTGCAAAAGTAAATAAGCTCTTTCCAATGGCGGCTCAGTGCTTGAGTGGGTCGAGAAAACTATAGGAAGCTGATACTTAACGAGTTTTTGATAGGGATCTAAATCATACAAGAATTAGGATATTCTCTATCAGAGTAATGATATCGTAATTTTATGAACGTACCACCTACAAGACATCAGATATCATGACACGCATATCAATAGGACACAGTTCATGACATCTTGTAAACACGTCTTTAATAACACAATACCTTTAATATATGTGACATTATAAGATCACACGATATTATCTTTTTTTTTTTCAGCGATCTTCCTACATACCCATCCATTTATAACGTGGCCTTTGGATTACACGACCTAGACAATGCTAACACAGGAAACGAACAACTGATTGGTGTGTCAAAAATATATATGCATCCCAACTATACATTTTTTGAAAACGACTGGAATATCGCTCTACTCAAATTGTCTAAACCAGTGATAATGACAGACTATGTTAAGACGGTTTGCGTCCCTGGAAAAAAGTTGGCACCAGAATTTTCCGCTGGTACACTGGCAACGATCAGTGGATGGGGAACAACGGAAACGGGTGCGTAGTATTTTGTTTAATTGTTCGTTGGTGCTTGTGTTTGGCAATTACTAGAAAAATACAATAAATCAATTCATAGTATATTTGATGCATCTCATCATGCTCATGATATGTTTTTGGCCTCTTGAATCGTTCAAATGTGACGCATTTTCTAATTATGTTTTGTGACCAAACCCATAGCCAGGGGTGGGGGCGGGAAAAAAAGTCCACAAAAGTCCCTAATGTCCAACAAAAGAACACCCAGAATACGTAAAATACTGTACAAAATGCTTTCAAAAGTGCTAATTTTTTTTTCCTGTCACTTTGTCAAAACCACTAAAATTACTAAATGAGTTAAGGGTCGACCAAAACGAAATGTTTTCCTCCAAAAGGTCCACTTTTTGAAAATCCGCACACCCTTGAAAAAAATGCTCTTCGGACCAACTGCAATGCATGTAAATGGATATATTACGTGTTGCTAAGATTATCCTTCTACATATCTAATCAGAACTTTGATCTACCTCTCTTAATATGCACGAGGTTCAAGTACTTAAAAAATTACTGTGCCTATTCAAACTGAAGGCACCTTCGTCAGAAAAAAATGTATCCGTTCTCTTTTCTTAACTAATATGAAAACTCACTGTTCTCAGTTCCAGGCTTTAATACCATCTTGCAAGAAGCAGAACTCCCTATTGTTGACCAGGATGTGTGTCGAGATCAATTCCCGGAAGGTTACATAACAGACAATATGGTTTGCGCTGGTACTCCAGGAAGTGGAGTTGATTCATGTATTGTAAGTACAATTGCAGATTTTAGGCTTCGTCTAAGCAAGGGTGGAGGTGGTTGCAACCTCCTAAGGTTTTCCCCTTAGTATAAAAACGCAAAAGCAACCGACCCCAGGCTTTTGGGTAATCTCTTTTACATTCTTTGCAGTCATTTTGATTTTTAAAAAATAGGGGTACCACGTAAGGTGGGGTTAGGGTAGGCCGTCAAAGTTGAGGTGTGTGTGTGTGGGTAAGGGGGGGGGGGGGGTAGGGGGTTGCAACCCGGTCACATTTTGACGATTTTAAATAGCCATTTTGAAAACAATACGTGCATGCTATGAGGCTGAAACTTGCAGGGAATGTTAGAGTTATCATTTTCCTTTATTATTTACCAAAAAAAACCGATGAAATTCCGTTATTTAGAAAGATTTTGTTTGGTAACCATTTTTGAGAAAATTCGGATTTTTCGACCTGAAAGACCTTTAAAACGTCATAATTATGTAATGCCCTGGCCGATTGTTGTGATCTCTGTATAGTTGGATGGGGATATACCTGTCTATTGATAGCAAACCAAAGTACATAGGGGTTCCGTTTCAAGAACTTTAGGGGGGTAATTACAAAACAAGGCCTGATTAGACGAGGGTTAAACACTTGGTACATCATACGGTATTTTCACATGACAAAAGGTAAACATTTCGCTACTTTAGATAAATCTACGTAATGAGGTATTTCAAAGAATGTAGACAAATTCGGGAAATTTTGTTCTTATGTTTTGTTTTCTTATTTCGAAAAGTGGTACCAAACAATATGGTTAAATACAATTTTGGTAAGCTGGCTAGTGTAGAATTTAGATGCCTTTCATGCAAATATTTTATCATTGAACTGAACTGAACGTGAAGAATGCGAACAATGGAACATTGGAACATTTTGACTCGATTCATGATTCAGGGACTGGCCTAGATTCTTCCTACTAATTTTTTTCCTACATATTTTTACATGAATCGGTAGAGCATGTTTATAGTAATATAACCTACAAGTAGTTTTCCATGATTTGAGGAATATTGGAGAATATTGCAATTCTTTACCTGCTTTAATTGTTTTCGCCGGCGAATAAAAAGATGTGAAAACAGTGTTTCTATATAGTTTCAAAATTTAAAAAGATTTTGTTTCTACACATGTGATGGGTAAACAAATTATTTTTGATGAAATTGTTTCTCTTTTAATATGTATAAATTATCTCTAAGAGCTTTGTTTGATTTTTTATCTGGTAAATACAGATCTGAGGTACAAATTTAGGATTCAGAAAACACAAGATAATCACACAACCATCAAAGAATGATGTATTGCAAATTAATTATCTCTCAATTTGAGCCATTTCTTTGTAAATGTTTGTACTTTTTTGGATATTACTACACTTTTAAGCTTTATTTAGAGCATTTTCATAAGTTTTTAATTCTAAGTGGAATCTAGGCTAGTCCCTTTAACTCTTGTGTGTGTGACCCGATTGAAAGGTCTTGTTCATGTAAGATAGCTTGGTATATACTCAAAATCTTGAAGTATGTAGTAAGCAGCCGATTAACGCTCATAAACCAATATGACTCCCATCCGGGGAAATAATTTAGTCCGTATTTTCTGATTCATATTAAACTAAACTTATGTTTAAGGTTTATCCATGTGGTAGCAATATATTTCCCCAAACTAATACCAAAATCATGAACAATTCAAGTACAGAATAAATTAATACGCAGTGATTTGGCCTTTATTAATCCTCAGAGGAGGGTGGTCGTGGCAACTGTTACTGGGTTGCCGGACGGTATATCGTGGCCAATAAGTTATCACCGTAAATTAGCAAATCTTATCAGTAGCTCATGTCTTATTTTAATTTAAAAAAAAAGAAAAAAAAAGGAGATTTGTTTCATAAAGAGTGACAACTCAAAGAAAATGATTGGATCTAATTGATATAAAAAGAAAAAGAAAGAAGAAAAAACAGGTACTTGTGCAGGAATCGAACCTGGGTTCCTGCGGCGGAAGTCAATGGCCATTCCACTAACCCACCATATCAGTCGATAAAAATTTAAACACTATATTATTCGTATATTGCGCAAGACGAAATTATAGGAATTGGAAATCAAATTTGGGGAAATTCTGTTATTTACTGTTATATTTAGGTAAATGATATTATTTTACAAAATATATGGGCTATTTGGAAAGAGTTTGAAGAGATAATTAAGAGCAAAATAGGTTTGCCAATCGGCGGCGCAGAGGTCACGGGCTGACGTTGACCTCTGGCGTAGCCGTTGGGGTCATATGCATATGATCACTAAAATTATTTTCCTAATCGGTAAAAAATATGATAACATCTATAAAAAGTGGGGTTCACGCGTGAACCCCAGCGAATTTGAAATTAAATAATTATTCTTATTTCTATAAGATCACTTTTGTAATATTTGAAGTAAAGGTAAAAAGAAGACTTTGTTAATATTTTATTTCTTCTTGTACTTGGCCAGTGCCAATTCAAATACATGTAAATCGTTCCCTAAATTTACGTTTTGGAAATCACTCATCCCTAAATCTAGTATCTTCTATAAATCGTGTCCGCCACCGCCTGTTAATCCTAATCAATCATTGCTAGTCTCTTACCCAACATGTAAACACCAGTTCACAGTGTTGTAGAATACTTGTGATAGAGATAGAGCCTGGTTTCTTACTGCATATTTCAAGGTTTCTAGAGCTGTGGAGTGACAAGGTCTGAATTGGTTGTACCTTCTGCAAAGGTTTTAACATTTAGTAGCAGATTTGACAATAGAAAAAAAAAAAAACTCGTCTTATTTTGGCAAAATCGTGAATTGTATTTGTTTGGGAGACTTTATGCCTGACCTGAAGTCCATTTGGTAAGAAAAGGATACACTTGGTTATTAGGCAAAACTTGTAGATGTATTTCAATTGACTGACATGATAAGTAACAAGATTAAACTACTCAATGTATAAATGTTCCGTAAACTGTGTGACTTTTGAATAAAACTTCTACAAAGGGGTTCGCGAAACGCACATGTCGCCTGATGGTGGCTTATAGGATTCCAACCGTTTTTGGTTGATAGTTGAAATTTTTTTACACATCATTGTCAAGCGAGTTGATTCGTTCACGAACCACCTTGTCGAAATTTTGTTCAAAAATACACCGGTGTTCAAAGTCACCCAAGTTTACCATGTTTACGGTATTATGTTAAATTAAAGTGCCTCTTTTCGTAGAAAATGAAAATTCAACCATTGAAAAACCCTTATGTTTCCAGCTCTATTTTTTTCTTGAGAAGAAAGGTTAGAAATTAAACTACTCTATGTTTTGTACTCAAGAAATAAATATCATAAATATATTTTAAAATTCCAAGATAATTATTTTTTTTTACTTCTAAGATTCTAGGAAACGGATGCTTGCATCTGCCGTAAGTAACAACGTGAAAGTAATTTATATTGCAGTGTTGATTTCTATTTGGGTATCTGTACACATTCATACTGAAAATTTTCTTACCTTGCTGCTTTCTTGCTTTGCATTTTTTGAAAAAAGAAAGTTTCACCTCATGGTATCATTGCTGCAGCACTTACATACATTGGCACTGCTTTTAATGAATGTGTCTTTGGGTCATTATTGAGCTCATCTATTGCAAAGTTTCACATCATTGCTAAAATCAATGTTTAAAGAAGTGAGGCATGGTTTTCCTTGATGACGCAAGCCATTGAGTGTGATGAAATGTTGCAACAAAAATGAGAGGGGACTATTTTGAGACTGGGTCACATATTTAAAAGATTCCTTTAAGCCACCCCGGGGGTAACTCGGTATTCTGACCGGATAACCACCGCGTTACCAAAAAGGTCTCGAGACTTAAAATATATAGCTAAGCTTCAAATCTGAATTGCCAAGACCCAGTCGTTGCCTTAACCCTCAAAGAGCCGGGCTTTTTCGACCCACCTAATTTGCATTGAAAATCAGTTTTTCGTTTGACCCAGCGTGCCATTACGGAACGCCACACCCTAACCCTAGGTCCGAGGTTTCACAAAAATGGTCTTAAAATAAGCGCAAGGCTTTAAGGAAAAAAGTCAAGAAGTTTTTGCGCGAAAAAATAACAACCGGCGGAGGTATAAAACAAATTCCAGAGGGGGGCAAAGGGACGGCCCCCCTCCGCCCCCCCGGCTATTTTAGGGTTAGATGCAGACAATGAAGCAACACAGTAATGCTCCATTACATAAATATTTTACCTGCTGAATGGCTTCCGTCATTGTTTGGGAAATGAGTCTTACATCTTCTCGGAAAATGTCAAGAATAATCTGTTGTGTTTGTAATGTGATGTGTAGTTTACAGTACTGATAGTTGTACACATGACCCTGTACGAAAAGCTTTAGGGCGCATCATTGGATTCTCGGACCCAAGCCAAGGCGAAAAAAAATGTCCCCCCCCCCGAGAATCGAATGGTGCGCCCCTTAATATGTGTTAAATACCATTGGCTCGTCCATTCTTCGTCTAGAATGGTGGGATATTTGGTCATTATCCTTATCCTACTTAGCATTGATTGTTATTTTCTTTAGTTTGACTCAGGTGGACCAATGGTAGTGCAAGTTAAAGATAAGTGGTACCTAAATGGTATCATTCTCAGCGAGTTTTGTTCTCGGTATGAAGATTACTCTGGAGTGCATACGCGTGTTACAGCTTTTGAAGATTGGCTTGCTCCGATATTTGAAGGAAATGAACCAGAGAGTAAGTAACTGGAAAGGGCATGGGGAATGTGGAAATGACCACTCTCTTGGATATGATAAAGTCTGTATTAAAGACATACGTCGAGGAGAGGGAATGAGGTTATAGTTAGCCATTTGTACAAAAATGTGCCACATGCATTTATATAGTTGGCTTGAAAATGTAAACCCTTATAGCAAAATTATAACACACTGCTGATTTAATTTCTAAAAAAACACCGAAAAACTATGAACAATCGACACATTTTCTTGGTCGTTTTTCTAAAGTTAGAAAAAATCGAAAAAAAATTATAGTTATTTTGAAAAAACAAATAATATGCATATTAGATTTGACAAAAAATGTCAATGTTTATAGCAGAGGGTTATAAAAATGTCACCTATATCCACAGCACGTCAACCAGTCTTCACCGAGTACACCCCAGGAGAAATACAAGATGCTATAAATCTACCCTTCCTCCACGTAATCGCATATTGGTGTCCATTTTTTAAATTGACTTTTGAGTACTTTTATTTGAATGAATAAAACCTATGTTGTAATAATTGGTTTTGAAATTGCATACAAAGATGTGTAGATGTCTAAAGAACCTCAAATGCCACAACAGGAGATTAATGAGAATGAGATCCCCATTTTGTAGTTCTCTTCTTAGCGCTACTTTTTATGGGTCTCTAATACATCCCTCTGAAATATTTCCAGCCATTTACTGCAGATTTTCCCGACTCAAGTAATTGTGTCGAAACCAAAGGGCCGCTTCAAAACTCGACCGGCGGTTGTCTGCCGGTTCTGGGCGGTTGGCTATTGTTTTTTTCCGGTTGAACCGCCCAGAACAGGCAGGAAACCGCCGATTGAGTTTTGAAGTGGCCCCAAGGAACTTATAAATCCTTCTTCGAAACAGTTTTAAAAAAACTTAAAAACCGGAAGAGAAAATTGGAGCAGACCATCGAACAAAAAACTAGAAACACTTGGAACAACTGCATGTACAATTTTTCTCTACTTTCAGCTCTTCCTGAGTGTACGTACGATGAGTACACCTGCCCAGAAGGATGGTGTGCTAGCTACTGCAGTAAATGCAACGAAATCTACGCTGACGGGTGCATCTACGGGGGCGACGATTCATATTGTGGTTAGTATTATTTACTTCACGACAAATTGTGTCTAAGGGTAAAAACATAGTTGGCCTCCAAACAAAATGTTCGCTACAAAACATTTGGTCGTGACGTCAAAATGACGGAGTGACTCCAAATAAAATAACTTCAACACCGAGTTGAGACCAAATAAAATTTCGCGCTAGATTGCACATGTATTGAATTGCAATATACATTGCACCAAATGTTTGTTACCGGTTCATACTTTAAAATCGATAGCAAATATTTGGTGACGTCACGACCAAATGTTTGGTAGCGAAAATGTTGTCTGGAGGCCGACAATAAAAAGGTTTTGGATATATATGTTACTAGATAGGTATATTTCAAATTATAATTACTGTTACAGTATAAAATAGATTATATAAAAACAATTAAGTTACAGCTTATGCATTTGTGCCTTGAAGGACTAATAAAATATACAGATGAACTTAACTTGACCAACAGATTCCACACGTATATAATGCACACCACTAAATTGACTCTCTTAGACTTTACAGGCAAAGTAGCTTTGGTATCCAAAAACTTGGTCTAATTCGGTCCTTATATCTTCAACAAATACGAAAAAACATTATGAAGTTTGTTAGCTGATTAAATTGTACTGTTTTATGAGATTTTAAATTACGTGAGCTGAAAGCAAGTTTTGGCCGTGTGCAAAAAAAAAAAAAATAATGCGTACATTTTCCATAGACAGTAGCGCAACAATCAAGAGACGCACGCTATAGACTCGATTCAAAATTGGTTATTTCGGTGTAATAATTTATCAAATTTTCTATTTCTTTCCAGCTGGCCGCTTGACCCTTTTTGACCCTTTTCCATTCAAAAAAATATCGGAGGCATCTGTTATTGACAGAACAGATGTTGTAAGTTATGCCGCATGCGCAGAACTATGTCTTCAGTCGGCTACTTTATGTTATGCCTTTGACGTCATTGACGCGGGAACTGGGAATTACACGTGCGCGATTGCAGCGACCGAATACGAGGTAGATGAGCTGTTTGGAGAGTTTGGAATCATGCATTTTGAAATCGAAAAAATGCCACGTAAGTCATTTTTGTTAACAGTTTGGTCTGTATGTTTTAGTATTGAGTTTTGAGTATGTAAATTTGTTGATTTGACTTGACAGTATTTACGAAATACCAATAAGTATTTGTTACCAATAATTGGATACTATTTGTTTGTAATTTGTCAGATTTATAGAAAACTCAAGTCTAATTCTAAATTTATTTACGCGTAGGAACTGATCATATTCTTCCCCACTGTGCTCAATAGGATATAAAAGCTCATACTTTTCTGACTGTAAGTCAAAATGTTCATCTTCGATTTTTTTATATAGTTTGTAACTTGTACAGGAATACTGTATCTATATTCGATTTGTTATGTATTACATATAACAGTCTGATGCAAGAATTGTATACTTCACTTCCCTCTTTTTCGCAAGAATTAACAAAAAGCAATTTGATGATTTTTATGAGGATCATGACATTGCCATTACATTATACACTATAATGACTAGTCTTCTAACATCTTTTATATTTCCAAAGTACCATCTCGAACGCTGAAACGGCGATGTGGTAAGATATCTTCTCCACTATGGTTACCGGCTTACCAAGAACCAAACCCGCCACCAAACACTTACACCTGGACTTTGGAACCACCTCCGACTGGTTACAACCCAGGAATACAGTTTAACGTCTTAGAGAACAAAGCAGAAGATACCGATTGTAATAATCCATCTAAAACTAACAGAATTACATTTACACATGCCTTAGGATCTGAAGCATTTTGTCTGAATGATCTCCCGCAAACCGTTAGCTATGTGGGTGAATCGATTGGTGTTACATATGAAACAGCTGACCCGGAAGTTTATGGATTCGTCATGAACTTTTCTCAAGGTATGATAGACTCGTTCAATTATTTCATTTCTTTTTCAAACAATGTGATTACATAATTTACATACAGCCTTTTTGCTACAATTTCTCTAAATTGAGTGCGCTGTAAGTAAGAATGCATAGAAACTTAGGGTTGAGAATAGCAACAATCCCATGAACGAAGGGTTTCAAGTTCTGATGGTATTTTGAGATGGATGATCTAATCCCGCGGGGGGGGGGGGAGGGGGTCAAATATGAAATGGATACAGGTGTAAGGGCCGCGCTCCGACAGGTTGGGGCATTGGGTGAGAGCACAGGCTGAAAATGAGGGGTCATTGTGTGAGAACATGATTTTTGTCATTCGGCAGGAGAAAAATACGAACAAATGAGGGCTCATTGGTCGAAAAGGAGGATTTGGGCCATTCGGTGAGCGAAATTTGGCATTCGGTGAGAGAAAAATTAAAAACGATTATGGGGTCTTAGGGTAAGAGCACATGATATTGCAAAAATAGTGGTCTTTGGGTGACAGCGACGCTGAAAAGGGTGTCTTTTGACCCTTAAATACGTGTCACCTCCAGAATGGGACAGCGC
>JXSR01S032507.1:0-18166 GCA_000969725.1 Ophiothrix spiculata | reverse complement strand
CTTCCCTTCCCTCCCGCGTATGTTCGAGGTAAGCCTTGGCAGTTTGTACCAGGTCGTAACAAGCAGTGCAAGTTACCTCAAGGTTACACATTGCTAACAATTTTTGGTAAGATTCGGCTTGAAATCTACGAAATAATTGAAGGAAAGAATCATTAAAACGATTGACATTAATTAAAGGGACTGGCCTAGATCCTGTCCGCTGATTTTCTGACTGTATATTTGTTTACATAGTACATGATTATACTAACATATCCTACCAGTAGTTTCTGCTGAATTTGTGTAACAGAGGAGGAAAAATGAAATGTATTTTTTGTCGCCGGCGACAAAAAATGGTTGAAAAGGTGTTTCTAGTTTCAAATCTTAAAACGATCTTGTTTCTACACCTGTGATGGGTAAACAAAATTATTTTTGATAAAATTGTTTCTTTTTTGATATGTATTAACTTATCTCCAAGAACTTCATTTGATCTTTTATCTGGTTAATCCAGACTGAGGTACAAATTTAGGATTTAGAAAACACTGGATAGTCACACCACCATCACATATAATAGATATATTGCAAATCAATTCGTTGTCAATTTGAGCCATTTCTGTATACATTTTGTACTTTTTTGGATTTTCTACACTTTTAAGCATTATTTAAATAAAGCATTTCCATAAGTTTTTTAATTCTAAGTGGAATCTAGGCTAGTGCCTTTAACTCAAAAATCAAGACAAAATAAAATTACTTAACGCAGTGCGCGGTACACAATGAATGACATAAGACGGATTTGCTTTTCCAATTCGCTGCTCACCACATAGGATGACGAATTTAGAGCTGATATGACGAAAATGAATTAAAAAAAAATTAAAATTAGATTACAAAACGTTGAAATTGCTTGACAAAAGTATGAAATTGAAATCGACTTTTGCTCAATGATATTTTTTTTTGGACGAAATTGAATATTGTTGTTAGAATGAAAATGAATGAAAAATGTTTGAAAAGTCTGGGAAAACCTATATTTCCAAAATGTTCATTTTTTTAATTCCAAAATGTGCAAGTTTGGTTTGAGAATCTATGCTACTTTGGCGAGTTTATACAGGCTTTTTAAACTAGGGCATCCGAACTCATGAATATTCATACGCATGTAAAAACCGACCTTTCTTATAATTTTTCATGAATTAAAAAAAAAAAATAAGCGAGATTTCAGCGAACTGAATTCTGGCTGAAACTAAGCAATATTTTTCATAACTGTTAAGAGGAGATTTGGGAGAAAATATGCTTTGATAAGATATTCAAAAAATGAGAAGATCCATGCAGGCAAAGCTTGAAAATATTTTTTTTTTTGTAAAATAAAAACAATATCACATGTTCAATAGAACACACGCACACAAGTTCTGTGAAGTGATTTCATTCAACCATTTCGTAACTGGTGATTGAAGTACCTATAACTTTGTACGTTTTAAGTGTATGTATTGAGAGTTAGGGGCGCACCATTAGACTCTCAAGGGGGGGGGGGCTGAAAATTTTTCAAAAAATAAAAGTTGCCTCGCCATGTGAGCAAAAAAAATAACTTGCCACACATGTGAGCAAAAAAAAAAAACTTGACTCACTAAATGAAAAATAAGAAAAAAAACTTTGCCCGGAAGTATTGCTCAGAATGCATGGAAACACGTCAAAAATTGTTAAAAATAGCCAAATTTTCCGGGGCTTCGCCCCTAGACCCCTTAATTAAGGTTCAAAAATGTCTGTAATTACTTCAGTTGGTTTGTTTTTCAAGGAGCCTGGGCTTAGCCCCTTAACCCCCCTACAAGTTGTGCACCAGATATGTCTTCATAATGTACGAAAAGTTAAAAAAAAACTTGGCTCGCGAAGTTAGAAAAAAGAAAAACCTTGACCCGAGGCCAACTAAAAAGTTCACTCGACCCATTTTTGCCAACCCCGCCCCCCCCCCCCCCCCTGAAAGTCAAATGGTGCGTCCCTTACAAACCGTTGAATACAAATTGACATGGTTTTACCTTATATAATATGACAAGTTCCTTAATGCATGAATGGTTCAAATAATTCAACGCTATTGAGAAAGAAATCCATGCTTATCATTTATTTGTCGCTGTGCCATTCTCCTGTTTAAAACTACTAGTATATAGTTAGGGCCTATAACCATGGATATGATTATTCGAAATGCTACAGAAATACTTGAGGAAAATATTCTTGAGGTGGAATGGGACAATAGTGACAAACATAGCTACTCATACATATGGCTTCGAGATAACTGCCCTTGTCGAAAATTATGCTGGGACGCATCGGGTACATATCTAAACACTAATGCGAAAATCAACATTGATGTTGGAATTAAGCCGAGTTCTATCACAGTTTGTCAACCTGCGAATTCAGTATATATCACATGGCAAGATGGTCATCAGAGTGAATACTCTTCCGAATGGCTATTGAAATATAGGTACGAAGAAAGGCCGGATGAAGATCCAATTTTCAACCCAAACATTCGATACTGGAATGCATCTGACATCAAAAGTCAAGTTCGGAAGTACGACTTTCACGATCTACTCACCAACGATGAAGTGCTGTTGAATTGGATAACAGATATAAGAGAGCTAGGATTAGCATTTGTTGTTAACGCTCCAGCAAAGCCAAATCAGTTAGCTCATATTGGAGAAAGGATCAACTCTCTACAAAGTTGCCATTTTGGGTAAATATTTATATATATCTTTGAATATTTTATATGTGACCGTTTATATATCACCGCTGTTTGATCACCATTAAAGTATTATAGCCAAAGGTACATTGGTGGCGCCATTCCTATACATCAAGTTTCCATTTTTTAAAAATCTCTATGAACCTTAGTTTTGACATGTGCCATATGGATAAGGTAAAGGAGACCAAAAACAAATTTTATTCATATTAAATTCACACACTCAATAATGTAAGTTATGAAAAATGCATATCATTAATTCCAAAAAAAAATTAATAGCACCACCAATAATGAAATCTCATATGGGCTAAAAATGATGTATTTTGATCTAAAATTAAGCCTTTTTTAAGATAAAAGGTGACATTAAATTATGGAAACAAATATTACAGTTCAACACCTAATTTCAGAACTAATTTAAACACTTTTAAGGACCTTCATGTCTTGTAACAGTGTATTTTTGTCATAAAATAATAAACGAACCCTTCAAACAACGGTGCAATATCCAGCCGTAAGTGTAACATCTTGGTCCTCAGTTAAACAAATGTTTTTTCATACTTCAGATTATATTCATATTATCATCCGTCAGCAAATCTTGATTTGATATTCAAGTCCGTGTACCACCCGTCGACGACAAGACGTCCCAGTGTAAACCTTCCCGAAAAGTGCGTTTACACTGTGACGTAGGGTAACGACGCACGGTGACGAACTTGCAACTTAAAACGACTGATAGTAACGATAGTGTGCGTAATTCAAAATTGCAATTCGTACGTCCACGGATCTTGTCATTACCCACAAGTCGTCAACACACCTGTTAACCAATATAAACACGACTCTTTTTCTTTGCGGAAAGGAACGAAAGCTGACGACGGGTAATGGAGAGTTGCGGTGGCCAACGAAATCTGAATGTTTTATGTTATCACAAAATTAAAAAAAAAATCATTCAAATTTCGCTTGTCACCACAACCCTCCATGACCCGTCGTCAAGTTTCGGATATCGAACTTTATACAAACTCCTGGACCTTTTTCTTGCAGTGTGATATGATTTATAGGAATTTGAGCAGGTACATTCGTGAAAATAGGGGCCACCAATTGCGTCATTAAGTGAAAATTACGTTAACCGGCGACAATTGACGAAAAGAGTAATGAAATTTTATTGGGTCTTTTTTTTAGGATGATCTGGAAAATAGAGGTTCGTTATGGCCCATCGCATCCTGCCGTAGGCTATAACACAGATTTTCTGCCGTTGCACATAGATTTGAGCTATGCCCAAAGACCGCCTGGAGTAAGTATCAAAGGGAAGCTTCAAAAATCAACTGCTGTCTTACCGTCAAGAACCGTTGCAATTATTCCAAACAATAGCAACAGGCTAGAAACGGCGGTTCGGGGCGATCAACCACCAGGTGGGTTTTGAAGTGCATGGTCCCTTAAACATTTTATGTAGTGATCAATGTATTGCACATCCGTTAGTACGCAAGAAAACACACTTCAACGAAGGAATATTAATTGCACCACCAACACGGGTTATAACGTACAGAACCAAAACTCTAAATCAAAACTTAAAATTTAACTAGGGGCAACACATTATTGGCCTTGCGTCACAAATAGGTCACATATGTTACATATATGACCCTAAAAAGAGTAGAAAACATAAATATTTGCTAGAACTTCTTTACGTATTTGGGAAAGTTTGGAATCATATGAAAGGTCTATTTAAACTCTATTTATGTATAAAAATTGAAGTTCTCAAGTTCTCATAATTTTAGTTAATGAAGTTATACTTGAAAAGGCAACTGGGGAATACGATGGATGGATCGGGTGGTTGAGGGAACGGCAGTTAAGGCGCGCATAGGATTACATGCAAAAGTGTACGAAACGCCGGAAGCATGCCGCAAGAATTAAATTCTGAAAACCTTGCGGCTTGTATACGATGTGTTCGGTTATGGTCACATAACCACCGGTGACCAGCATGGCATCGCAAGCATTCACCGGTGTCATACCGATGTCACACCTGCGTTGCGGCTTCCTTCGGCTTATGTGATCATAACATGAGTGTCTCCTATAACCAGGAGCCCGGGTCTAATTGAACTACAAGGAATAAGTGGCAATTAATTATTTATTTATCGCACATGTACAAGTACTCTCTATACAGATGAATAGTAGTTATAATCAGGACACTTGGTCACACGGACCCTGTATTTCATTATATCGGTGTAATGAAATACAGGGTCCGTGTGCCTTAGAAACTCAGTCTCATTACACCGGCCTTAAAAATGCTTATTTATGCTTATTAAGTTATTAAACGAGAACGACAACGTTGATTTGCACAAAAATATGTCGGATTCATATGGCCTCCTAAGGGTTGAAAGAAAGGGGTGAAAATGGCGAAAGAATTTCTAACTCAACACCATAAGCAGATCATAATCATATATATTTCCATAAAAAAAGACCAGATGTGCAAAGCGCAACAGGGTTTGCGTCAGCCAGAATTCTTAGCGTATATAGTTATGACATACATAATTTAGAACGAACGCGTCAGAATTTTAAAACATTGGGGCGCTCCACACGGAGTGCTGATCCAGATGCAAACGCATCTCGGAGATGCGCATCTCCGAGATCCGCATCTCCGTAGACCGCTTTCACGTGCGCGTGCACTGAGTGCTGTGCAGCAGATCCGGATCTGACGCCCGTGTAGCCACAGTCTTGCTGCAAAGCGGTTTACGGAGATGCGTTTTCATCTGGATTTGCACTCCCGTGTAGAGCGCCCCATTGTCGCATTTACTTAAAACATGCGATTGGTGTATCAATATTCAGTATATCTTGCTCTTGTAAACTTTAAAGCTAAATTTGTAGTCATGTTCGCATCACATTACAACATTTTACTTAAAAGTTTGTTGTTCATGATTACCACTCGATGACTTGTTTACAATCTGTGTAATATTACCCATGTTAATTGATTTTAGATCTTAATGCTTCATTGTCGAGCCGCAGCTGACGAAGGTGGTGATAGTCTGTTTTCTGACGGATTCAAAGTTGCTGAAGATCTTCGCCGAGATCATCTAGACGAATTCAAATTGCTGACGACTACAACATTTGAGAATTTGGCAGAAGGAGTTGATAATAGCCTTGGAAAGTATATTTTGAGATCTAGACATCCGGTAATAAGGTAAAATCTTGCTTAGAAAAGTATATATGTGATGACTCACCCCCAAAGGGGGGACTTTGCAGATGATATCAATTTTGAGTTTATCATTTTATCTGTTACATTATTTTCTAAGCTTTAAAATGACACCTTATTTGTCGAAATTGATCAAGGCGTTCATATTTTACAACAGAAAATCTGCTTGAAATTCTTATTATTTTCTTCTTCTTTTTTGCTACCTATTTTCACCAGTATCTTGAAAAGTGTTTTGTCGCAAAGTCCCCCTTTTCGGTGTGAGTCATCACATATAGAGTCCCTTAACACTTAAGTGGTCAAGGTCCTACACATGTCCGTTAGTGACCGGGGGGCTCATATGGACCCACAACCGAAAAAGCACTTTTGCGAAGGAATTTCACGTTGAAACATTACTGTGGTCACAGGTAAAGTACTTGAAATTTGGCTCATATTTGCAGTATGTAAGTACAAATACATTCCTGAAATAAAATTTGCAAAAAGTTGTTCGGTTACGATTTTATGGGCAAAACAAATTTGAAGAGTGCCCTCAAAAATGCTGATTTATGCTAATTAGCATGGGAAGGGGTGGGTCGATTTGAATTTTTTTGCCACCAAGTGAAGGGTATGGTAAAGTTACAATTACATAGAAGGGCGATTAAAAATTTCTTCGTGTTTTTGCGCTGACGCGCAAAAACCAAATGTTGGGTCCATATGGAACCCCCCTTGACCACTTAAGTGTTAAAATAATCGAGAAATATCAAGAAAAAGCCTTAATATCATAAGTTACACTAACACAACACATTTCTTGTTATCTTAGCTCTACATCTAAACGATACCTAAAATAGACAGAAAAAAAACCCAGCAGATTTTCAATTTTAAAATTTGATCACCTTGATTAATTTCAACAAGTAAGGTGTCATTTTAAAACTTAGAAAATATTGTAACCTTTTAGAGCTTTGCAGATGATATCAATTTTGATTTTATATGTAACTAAATTGATATGTCCCCCCTTTTATGGTGAGCCATAATAAATTCAAACACTTCCAATGGGAACCTGGTTTTCTTTCTGGGAGGGGGATGGGGTGGATGCACTAACAGAAAAGTGAGTTCATCATGGATCTAATGGCATGTGTCCGTCACGGACCAACCGAGGTAAACAAACAACAAACAAACAAAAGGGGGTAAAGCAATAAATGTGAAAACGTACATATTATAGGGAATCTAACATACATTGCTTCAATCGGTTTTTACTATTTTTATTGCTACTTTAAAGATTGAATGAAGATGGCAAGATATATCATGTCGCGACAGGCCAACATTTTCGAACACCAAGACTTCGCATCTCACCGGCTAAAGTGTTGCCTGTATACCGTGCATTGAACCTGTTTCATGAAAAGCTTCACGACAAAGAAAATATGTATCGGTACAAGCTTAATGAAGGTAAATAACACAAATCTAGATATCTTAAAACATGAGGCTACGTGTGTCAAGGTGGGAGTATCATCAAAATTCGAAATCATTGAAATCACACTGCCATTTTGATGATATTCCCACCTTGAAACATGTACTCGAATGTTTTGATATGAAGATGAACACGTTATGCTATTATATTAATATCATTTTAATGCCTGTGTTTTTTACATCAAAACCAGCCTTTTCCGTTAATATACTTAATGTTACGATTAATTAAGGTAACGAGCATAAAGAATGTGGGGTGGTGGATTATGAAAACGCACACAGGAACACATGAATGGAAACTGTATGGATAAACCCCCATCCCAAGTTTGGTTGAAATTCAATCTTAATTACAAGAAACATTTTTGACTGAAAAAATAATATTATGTCATAATCAATCTTAAAAACAAATTATATAATTTCATGTAGAATACGACACAAAGTAAATTTTAGATTACTTGGCAACAAAGGTCAGGAGGAACAGCACGTTACTCAATTTTACGTTTTTGCAAGTTTCTATCTATCTAACTATGTCGAAGTTCAATCAATGCCAGCATCCTGTGTAAGAAGTACTGGGTAGGTGGGCGTCCAGAGCACTAATCCAGACACTGGTTCCTCAAGCCGTCTAGCACAGTGAGCGGCAAAGTTTAGGCGGCGACCTCTCACTATTTCTGATAGTTTGGGTAAATCACCATATATTACCTCCCTGGTAGGATGATCTCTCCAGTTGAGGTTTTGAACCATCATTAATAGTCTGGTGTAGCACCCATCTAACCTGGCTTCAAGTCTTTCTGTCAGTGTTCAACCTTCTGAGCCATACAACAGAATACTTTCTACGGCTGCACGGAAGAAGCTGATCTTTAACAAGTCTGGTAGATTGGATTTCCAGAGAAGGCGCATTTTGTTACAAGCTTTCCATGCGAGGGCTTTTCGGACATGAAAATCCTTTTCCGACTCATCTACCCAAGAGCCCAGGTATTGAAAGTCTTGGACCTGGTCTAGTTGACTTCCCTCTATTATGGACAGTGCAACATCAGTCTTGATGTTATATGCCATGACTTTGGTTTTTGAAGCATTCATCATAAGACCAACTGTTGCAGCAGCATCCTCAACTCTGGTCAGCAGTTCTTGAGCTTGTTGTAATGTGTCAGATAGCAAGGCAATGTCATCTGCGAAATCTAGGTCGGTAATGACTTCTGCAGGGTGCCTTCTGACTTCTTCGAGGTGTTACTGTAAAGCCCAGCATGTCCTTGTCTTCTCTGATTGCCATTCTCATCACATAATCTAGCACAATGATGAACAGGTATGGTGCTAAAGTATCGCCCTGTAGCACTCCTGCTAATATCTCGAAAGCCTCAGTTTCACCATCTGGTGATAACACAACTGCTTTTGTGCTGCTGTACATGGTATTGATTGCTTCGACGATGGTATTCGGAATCCCGTAAGCAGTGAGAATCTTGAGCATTTTACCTGTGTGCACTGAATCAAAGGCCTTCTTGAAGTCTATGAAGGTGATGACACATTCAAGATTCTTGTCCTTGATTCCTTCTATAAGTCTTCTTAAGGCAAGGATGTGGGAAGTAGTTGAGCGTTCAGCGCGAAACCAATTTTGGTTTGGTTTAAGCAGAGGTTCAATGTGAGGTCAAATGCGATTGAGTATCAAGCGGTTGAAGATCTTTGCTGCTATGGATGTCAGGCTGATGCCCCTATAATTGGATGCCTTGCTGAGATCACCCTTCTTAGGAATTGGTACTATTCCACTTAGGGACCATTCTTGTGGTTTTTCACCTTTAACATTAAGCAGCGTACCATTGCAGATATCTAGTAGTATGTTGTTGAAACTACCAGATTTCCAAACCTCAGCAGGTATTTCGACAAGGCCAGAAGCTTTACCATTCGAGAATTTTCTAAATACAGCCTGAAGTTCTTCAGCTGTGAAAGCTCCTGTTTCAATTGGCAAAGTATTCTCATTGATGGTTTGGATTTCCTCATCAGGGTTGGTAGCTGAAGGTGGGGATCCTAGTAGGGTGGAAAAGTATTCTCTCCATTCCTTACAGCGTTCTGATGTGGTGTTGCCTTTAAGTCTACCTGATCTGGTTGCTGTTCTGCCAGTTACATCATTTATCACTGCCCATGCCATGCCACTCTGGCTGCTTTGAGAAGCTGATCTGATGGTACTTATTTTCTCTTGGCGATATTCCTCCTCAACATTGCTAAAATATAAGCTTTGTTGAGATTCTGCTTTGCCTGATCAAACAGTTCTTTGTCATGTTCACTGTTTGATTCTGTGAACTGCTTGTGAGCATCTTTTGCTAGTTTATTTTGTACTTTATATAACTTTTTAACAAAGTGTTTATATTATAGTTAATAAAAGTATACATTTCCAGAAAGGAATTTTCATAAGAAACATGATGAGGATGTTTATTTTTGACCAAAAATCACAAAAAACACATTTTTGGCCATTTTGGCTTCCAAACAAGCTAAAAATAACAAATTTAAAGAAAATGACTTCTGAATGGGATTTTTATTTTAAAACACCCATTCAAATGTTGCGTCATTTTTATTTTTGAGGAGTTTGACCAAAAATTGAAAAAAAGTGAATATGATTAATGCATGCACTAAATCGTACAGTGGAACAAGCTTTATTTTTCCTAATTTTAAATGACTATATTATTATCATGTTATGCAGTACCTGTTTGATATTTGAAACATATTTTAGCCAAGGGCAGCCCCTTATATGCCGAAAAATTTCAAGGTCATTGGTTCACTAGAAGCTGAGATAGCTTTCACATGAAAGCTTGTTTTGTATTGGTTAAAAGTAGGATATTGCTGGCAAGGCAAAATATTAAGCCAATCAGTGGTGCGTTTATTGAATGTTTCAACTGAATGATCTAGTCATTTAAACACACACTATTGACTTTGTGTAATGAGTGTACGAATGGTGTTGTGAGCAATGCTAAACCATTGGGTAACTAATGGTCTGGAAAATACAATAGCTGTTCATTGCTAACAGAATATTGGTGCCTTTAAAATTAGTCCATGATTAAGAAATATTAATTATAACTGTTTCGTTGTTCTATTTCCAGACAAAATGTTACAGACATTATCTATAACCATAGTTTACATAGATTTATGATGAAATTTTGGTGCTTGACCTTGAATTTCCTGCTAAATTAGCAAAAATGTCAAAATGGTTTCCAAGTCAAAACACAATTTAACAGTAATTACGTTGTAACTTCAAAAGTATGAAGTATTTCAAAAATCTGTCTAACAGATTTTTTAAACATGTTTTTCTGTATCCCTTGATACCAAAAATAGAAAATTTGATAAAACTTTGAACAATATATAGGCAATTCAAAAAATTGTGATTTTGCACATTTTTGGGTAAAAAAGGAGAAGTACGCAAAATAATAAGAATCCGTCTAACATAAATTGTCACCATGTAGTAACAAACTGTCTGAATGCACAATTTCCAAATTAATGTCAAAATTGTCAAAAATATAGGTATTTATAGATTTTCCTGGTTTTTATTTAAAATATGCTAATTATATGCAAATGATGATATTCGAAATTAAATTTTAAACATAGTTTACATCTTTTAAGTGTAATGTTGAAAATATTATGCAAGAAAAAGAGTTTCATTGAAATACAAATGAGTAGTTCATATTTTAGCATTGACCAGTAGATTAGGAAAAATAAGGCCTGTTCTACTGTATGACAAAAAAGAACAATCATGCAACAGAGTACCTGTCTCCTCAGCAGTCCGGTCCAACTGCCCATAATACCCAGAATGCACTTCGAAGTCTTCTGTATTTAAAAAAAATCTTAGCTGTTAACCAAACGACTCGATAATTGGTGTTGATTTTTCAATACACAGCAGCATAGTCATGTTTGAAGGATTTTCACCAGGCGGAAAAAAATTATTGACCAAGCGGAGCATATTTAAAATTATATAACCGTTTATAACGGTTTTCTAAATTCAAATTTAAATATGAAAAACAAATAGTTTATAACTGTAATATGTTTAAAAACCTTCTTAGAGTTGTAATTGCTGAAAGAAAAAGTAAACATGGTAAATAAGTTCTAACATCAAACGATATTTCAATAAACAAAATATACAATTTTTAATAGTACATTGCATTGTGGGTATTAATGCTTGTCAGATTGGGAAAGGTGCTGCCGTATCAGGCAACCTTTCCTAAATGGGCGGTTGGACCGGAATACTCACGAGACAGGCCTAAATCCTCCTCCCCCTCCTCCTCCTTCAGGGGTCAAAGGATCAAATTCACTAAAATGCTACTACTCCTACCTATTGCAGGGTATGATCACGTGACTCTTGCGTAAATTAGCTTGACACCCGTCACGATACTCCACAGTGACCTTTTTGGTCCAACCTACGGATTATTTAGTAACTTTTGTCATACAAAACTCATTAATGGTCAAAAAGCGGCAGGGTACGTGTCGAGACAACGCAAGTTATATGCTTCTAGTTTTAATTTTGTATTCAATGCCTAGGGTTGCTGAATTCAAAAGAGTGTTTTAATGGCGTTGCCCAAAGAGCAAGGTTGCCATTTTTCAGTCGATGCAGTCTGATAAACTTGTATACCGATAGTTAAAAATGTGACCTCACTTGACTTTTGAACGACCGTTCTCATTAGCCATAGATTGACCATATAGCAATTGTTTATTTGATCTTTATCACCATTATACTACCAATTTAATTTACGTCAAAAATATCAATAATCAATGCTGCCAATTTTTGTTTTCGGCCGACTTTTTCGTGCGAAATTTGGAAGTGATATTCAATCTGTTTCACATAGTGATGAATATGCATAACTGTTCAGGTACTTACGTATTCAAGGGACGCATGTCCCATTTGCTTATAATTTCTCAAAAATGCCTATTTACATGATATACGAGAACATTTCTGGGTTTTATCAAATTTACAATATTTTGAGACAAAATATTAACAAAAAAGTTAAACGCAAATCATGAAATATTTTTACATTCTAAAATGCATTCGGTTGCCAGTATTTTTTTTTCTCTATTTCTTTGATTGCTTTTTCCTGCGATTTTAATTTTCCAAAACCAATTTTTCTGAAATGAATGTGTAAGTAGGTGATGTGGCCAACAAATTGTTATCTACGTCGGAGTAGAGCTTAAAAGGGGCAATAGGTGAGCCTAGTGCTCTCGTTTTGTTATCCCCCCAGGAAACAGGTATCACGGAAACGCCTAAACTATGATAAATCCTGTGTGTGATAAAAAGTATGCAAAGATGTGTTAACATTTGAAAATGGACCAACATTTTGTGTTGCTTGCGATATAATAGCTATTAAGACGATTGTATACTATCGGATCAATAGCTATGTACTTTTCCGTATCTCTACAAGAGGCATACGAGTTTGTTTATCCATATTTTCTAGAAATTTTCAGACATCCTGAAATAAATCATTTATTTTCATACGTGATTGTAAGGGAGGAATGTGGATTTTTGATTAGTCAATTAAACTTTTGAATAATCTTGCAGTTTTCTTCATCCTTGACAAAAGTAACCATTCCGGGGGTGTGGGGGGGTGTTGTACCTTACTTTCTTTTTCTATAACAAATATGTGTTATTTTTATGTTTGTCTATACTTTCCCATTACAGGCGACATCATGTGTCTGAACAATTACCGTGTTCTCCATGGACGTGACGCCTTCAAAATAACCGAGTCAAGTTACAGATGTTTGGAGGGATCTTTTCTGGACTGGGATCAAGTCAATTCCCGTACCAGAGTGCTTTGGGAAAAACAACAGAACAATAAATGTTAAGACTACACTTAATATTGGTTATATACAGTAACAATAATAGGATAAGTTATGTAACTTACCCGCCGTCATTGTTCATTACGTTTTGAGTAAATTGGTGTCTGCATCAACCAACAAATGCGCATGCGGTAAAGATTTATCCATAATGCAACGCGAACGCGTAAGCAATGAGGCCGTTTGTTTATATGCAACAAATGATGACCTATCAATTAATAATAGCATAAGAAGGGAGTCTACATGTATAGGGCCGAATCCTGGCCGAATGTTATTTCTCGTTAGTTAGTTCCTATGCATGATAATAATTGTACAAGAGAGACGGGATAGATTTATATATTTTAAAAAATGCCTACATTCTTCCCGCAACTTCTCTTATTACACATTGTGCATGTCTTTAACATATTTGATAGTAATGAAACCTATCAGAAGGTTTCCCCTGGTTGTGGGAATATATATTTAGATTAGTGTAATCTTTTACCAACTTAATATTTTTTCCTCCGCAGAAAAAAAATAATGTTTCTAGTTTTAGATATTAGAAATATCTTTTTTGTGGTAAAACAAATTTGTTTGGATTGAATGATATATCATTTATTTATAATCTTTCAATTGTCGCAATTTCTGTGTAATGTGTGTTTTTCTTTTCTTGATTTCAGTATATTTAAACTTTATTGAAAGCATTTTTGCAAGTTAAAATTCTAAGTGGAAACTAGGCTAGTTCTTTTAGGTCTTGTAAGCATGCATTAACAATAAGGCGGCGTTAACAGCAAATCGAATAACTTAAATAGAAAAACTCTTTTATTTTGCTATTTGTATTCTTCTTAATGGCAAATTTGAGATTTTGTGTACTAGACGTAGATCAATAGATGTCGTTTTCCAATACATTTAAAAACACGACAGTTAATGATATAAACAAGAAGAGTAAGCCTATTCTTTGTCCTTTTTTCTTCAACACCTACCGATTCTTTCAAATCATGGATAAAGGGTTATTTTGGTATCAGCGCGAGTTTCCCAAGACATTTCACAAATGTTAGAAAATTGCACTGTCTTTAGCCCCATCTATTGCCCAGTTCAGAATAAGTTATGACCTCTTAATTACTAAGGTCAGTTATACCCTCGAGATATCATAGAAGGAGAGAGAATTTGACCAATTCTTTTGTCCAATGTCCGTTATAAAGGTGGTTTCAGACTAGCTTGTCGTGCTATCGCACGACGTTGCGGCACACGACAAACATTTGCAATTTTGAGTTGTCGTGCTGTAGCACGACACATTTGCATATTGCCGCAAGGGTCTGTCGCAAGCAAAGTTGAATTTATTCCAACTCAAAATACCGTGTCGTTGCGACCACCACGACAGGGTAATCGATATATCGGCTTGTCGTGCTTGCCGCAAACATTTTGTGATGCGACAAGGTCGAGTTTGCGCACTTTAAATTTTTGCCTGTCGTATGGTCGTGCGACAGCACGACAGGCTAGTCTGAAACCAGCTTAAGTGATTATCTTTAACCGTATGTAGTGAATGCCCTATTGAAAACAAAGTGTATCTAAATGAAGACTCACATGGATGTGAAACGTTTACTCAGAGGTCACATGGTGTCACCAGGGGTCAAATAAAAAGGTCAAATTTTTAACTTTGTCCGATTTCAACGTTTGTGGTGTCAAATTGTTCGTCTTGGACCAGCGATCAAAAGTGCCAACAGTGACTTCGTCGTCCGACTCTTTCTTAGGGGTCAAAGGTCAAAAGAAAGGTGAATGGAAAGGTCAAATTGTCAACTTTGTCGGATTTTAAAGGTAAAGGTGTCAAATTGTTCGTCTTGGACCAGCGATCGAAAGTGTCAATGGTGACCCCGTCGTCAGACCTTTCGTTGGGGGTCAAAGGTCAAAAGAAATGTCAAATTGTCAGACTACTTTATCAGATTTAGTCTGTTAAATTTCTTCTGCTTCCGACACCCGTCACTGTATTTTTCTATCTCGTTTATACTACCCTATTCTGACATCATCTAACAAAACGCCCCCTAGTGATGGATGTCGGAAGCGGAAGAAATCCAACAGACCAAATTAGTTCTGATGAAGCACTCAGCCCATAGAGTACGAATAGTCAACGCGTGTATAACAATTTACGTATTTGGTTTTGATATGATGAATTTTCAATTTTAATGTTTCCTAAAAAACCTGATGAATTTATTTAAGAATTTATTGCTGACAGAACTCTAAGAAATCCATTTGACTAAAAATTGTGTTTTTAGAGCAAGATTTTGTTTGTTGTTTTGATTCTGTTAAGGTCTTTCTTTGATTCAAATAAGTTTTCACAAGGTTTCATCCCCTAGTGGATCATGACTAAAGCCTTAAATTACACCAGAGTGTACACTACAATAATCCAAAAATACCATGGTTGAATGGATTTTGAAATACAAGTTCATTTGTACATGGACAAAACAAAGGACAATTTTCACATGTACGACCTTTTTCCTTAATAAAGGTCTACAATGTACAAAGGTCGGCAAAACGTTTACATAAACACCAAAAGAACCCTACGGGGAAGGCACTTTAAATTTGAAATGAATACCGGTTATAGAGCCTGGACCGCCACGGGCTGGCACGTTCAGTGAGTGAAAAATATGGGTCCATTTGATGACAGCTTAATATGGCAGCTTCTTTTTTGCGTTTTCCTTCTAATTAGAGCATTGAAATACAGGAATTATATCGATTGCAAATAAATGGCCTTTTAAATGAAACTTTTTCTGAAAACATATTTAAGTCCTACATAGGAGACCCCTTTTTCAGAAAATATTTTGATGATAGCAGAAGAAATGTGGAACTAATCCCAAATTTTCTACTTGACCTCCAAAAAGCGACTGTAAAGCCTTTAGGCAAAAAGGTGCATAGCATTTCAAAAACTGCTGAGAAATTTAAGGGGACCAAACCAAATATTTGAAATTTAGTGTAGCCCCTGATTTGACGGTATAATGCACCTTGGTTTATGCTTGGTGTTGCTGAATATTGTACTTTGGTTCTAGTTTTCAGTTCTCGTTCAAAGCGCAGCTTGGTAAATTTGAGTGTTCCTCGACTCTAGTTAGGTCGGTTTCTTTAAACGTCGTCTCTTCTAAATTCTATTTGTTTGAAACTAATCGGTAAGTGATTTACTTTTGGTATGTGTTATGGCTTAGTCATTAACACGATTACGGGCGCTCGCTGTCAATGTACCGTATCAATAGGGCTGTGTCACATATCAACGTAATGAGCCAAACGCCCGGGGGGTAACTGATATTGGTGTTCGGGTAACCACCCGAGTTCCGCAGGTTCCGAAAGTGACCCTATATGAGACCAAAAATTGGCAAAAATGGGTGAAATGATACTCTATCTGAGACCATAAATCTACCATATATGTTTGAATAGATACCCTATCCGAGACCATACCTGTTCAAATGAATACCCTATCCAGACTGTACGCAAATGTGGCGAAATAATTATTACAAGAAATCATAAGTAAAATGTAACTGTTCACTATTTTAACACTGTTAAGAAGTGTTTCTAGGTGTTTAAAGCACTGTTATTGGCAATGCAAAGCTATTTAAGACACCATTGTCATTAATTCAACCATTCTTTCTTAGTTTGATACCCTATCAGAGACTTGAAAGCCAAATTTGATACCCTATGTGAGACTTGTAGACTACCAGGTTGATTTTGATACCCTATATTGCAAGTCTCGAGACCTGTCCAGGTCTCACCTTTTCGGTAACGCGGTTGGTTACCCGGCCAAAATACCCAGTTACCCCCCTAACGAACACTGAATTGTTATAGGCTCAGAATCACTGTACGTCTGTTAAACGTTGTAGTCTAAACGTTGATGTGTGACTTAGCTCTTATACATTGTTGTCCGTTAAACAAATAAAGATTGATTGATTGATTGTTAGGTTCTGTCTCATATCACCATATAGCACCAAAACTAACGTAAAAATGTTTCACAAACTGAATGTGTGCCAAGTAAACACCACCGCATAGATAACGAATTAAACGTATAGATAACGGACATAACCAGTACTCAACGTACTTCTAACGAACACATGACGAAAACAATGAATATAATAAAACAGTGGTGGCCTACGTTATGCATACGTTTTGATCTATACGTTAATGTGTGACAGAGCCCTTATACAATTGTCGCGACGTCCGTTATCCATACGGTGATGTACGTTCTAAAGACATACGTTCAATATGTGAAACGTTTGCACATTATGAATCGGTTTACCCTAATACGTTGATGTATGACAGGGCCTTTAGTTCCAACATTTCATATCATGCAGCCATTGAGAAATTATCTTATATAGTTCGCAGACCATTCGTAGTTCAAACTATAGTGGAGTTGAACGTTCCACGGAACGTTCTTCGTCCATTAATAATTATGCAGGATATTTCAAAAAATTGTGTCATTTGGTATAAAAGAATGACAATTGGCATAAGTAAAGTGCAAAGTTTGCAGTAACACACGATAAGAATGATCTGAGAGAAGGTACAAAGATCAAAGAAAGTTAACTTCAGTTGGAGTAGATACTGTGAAGGTCATTTTGAATCATCCCAGGAAGTGGATGTAGCATCTTAAAGAAGTATCTAAGGTAAAAAATGCCATTCGAAAGCATTTTCGTATCGTCTAATGTCAAATAACAAGTTACTATTGCAACTACTGCAACTGAATTTGACATTTTCAATTATCTATTTGATTTTTGAGCGGTGCAAATAGACCAAAGTCAATGTAAATTCACACGCACTTAAGCAAAAAGTGACCCAATATAAAACTTTGAACTTTGAAACAGAGAACAAGTTTGAACGAATTTTATAATATTATATTATAGACTATACTGAACCCTACGGGGAAGGCACTTTAAATTTGAAATGAATTCCGGTTATAGAGCCTGGACCGCCACGGGCTGGCACGTTCAGTGAGTGAAAAATATGGGTCCATTTGATGACAGCACAAATGCGCATGCGGTAAAGATTTATCCATAATGCAACGCGAACGCGTAAGCAATGAGGCCGTTTGTTTATATGCAACAAATGATGACCTATCA
>JXSR01S032504.1:0-11011 GCA_000969725.1 Ophiothrix spiculata | reverse complement strand
ATAGGGTGTCAAATGAAAGCTGAAATTCCAGCGTTTGTTCACAATATCTTCAAATTACGTTTGCGAGTACCGTATTGGCGCACGAGCCATTTTTTCGAGGCGTGGCGAGGCGATACTTTTTTGGGATTCTTTACTTTTAATCACGACACTAAATTAATTCTATTTCAATTCACATACACGTAGATCCTGTGAATGGATATAGCCCCAACATTTCCCAATAGGAGTGGAGATGGTCCATATGACCCATGTTTGGATTGTATGGGGTGAAATGATATTTTGGAGTTTAAATATCAAAGTCATTACGTATTCTAGTTTCAGCACTCAGAATATTACCTGGATCCTTTTTCAAATCCAAACATCTTTGTTATCACTGAATTATCACCAACTAAAGACAGGTAAATTTGACTTTATTTCTGTGGCAAAGTTTTGAAGTTATTAAAGGACCATTTCGCCCTACACACAATCTAATCATGGGCCATATGGACCATTCCATTCCTATTGTCAAATGTTGAGGGTTATATCCATTCCTAGGATCTACGCTTTATATATGTGAATTGAAATAAAATTGATAAATTGGTATCAAAATTCTGAAAAACAGGGTGTGGTTGTAAAATACACCAACGGTAAAATTGATATATTGTTCTGATTAAAAGTACTAGATTTTTCTTTTTCTCTGAACAATTGATTTATGAGAATAATTGAAAGAAGAGAATGATGTTCAAAATCAATTAGGTTTTTATTTATCTTTCTACCTCAATGAGGTTAGCCAATGCCTTTATTTCTATTTTTTGTAACGTTCACATATTGTTGTCTCAAAATCAGTTAGTTGATTATGTTTAATACAAGAAACTCTTGTCATGATATATTGCTGAACTGGGTGTCATATAATGAAATAGGAAACTACACTGCAGGAAGGGAATAAATCAGTCTCATCTTTATGCAAAGTTTCAATTAAACTAATTGATTAGTACCAAAATAATGAACTTTGGTTATTTGAAATGAGATTGAATTATGACACCATGATTAAAAATACCATTGTTTAGCTACGCGCATCATGAACTTATTTATTAAATGGACAACCGAGGTATACTGAAAAACAGGGTGTGGTGGTTAAATACACCTATGGTAAAATTTTTATTTCCAAGGGTGTCTTTAAGGGGGGGGGAATGTGAAACATCTTGATTTTCCTTTATATCTTTCGTAAAGCCACTGTTCTACCTTGACAATTATTCAGAATATTTTGATAATTTGGGGTCAGAAATTTGGCACTTATTACTGATTGTAAGAGACATATGGCTAAATAGAAATATACAACCCCCTGTGGCAAACGTTACAATAAAGGAACTTGTACTCTAAACACAACACTGGAAGAAAAACTGGAAAAAAAATCAAATGGTTTTTGAAATACAACCATTTTTCACAATTTCAAAACGTCCTTAGAAATGTCATCCGCAGCGTACTCACTGGGATATTTAATAAATATAATAAAAATAAATATATATAATAAGTTTATTACTTAGTTTATAGTTTTCATTTGATTACTGTAACCAGGGTTATTTTCGCGAGGGTTTGATTTTTGCGAATCAACATCTAACCGCGAATATAACACCCCGCGAATACATTTATGTGCAGGTCTATGTAGTAAAGCTTTAAAACGCTAATTTGAAGCGGGAAAAGGTTGCGATTGTCTGGTTTCGCGAAAAATTCTGCTCATGAAAATATTCCCGTTTACAGTATTAAATCAAGTCTGTTATTACCCAAGCATTGAGACAAGCCTTTCTTATGATTAAACACATGGCAAATCCCACAATCAAGTCGATCATCCCCAATGGATTTTTTGAATGAAACCAAAAATGTTTGAACATATTTTCCTAAACTGAAATCTTGTCAATTTCTACAAAATATGATCACAATTTAAGCTCAATTTCTAGAAGGTACTGATAAAGAAAGTTTCACTCTAAACTTTATATTCTTCCTCAATCACTGAAGAGGCATTTCAGATGCAAATGAAAGTCTGATCTACATCATAAATCTTGACAAATTCATGTCATACTTTGTATTGCCAAAATCTCCCCCTGGCCTATAAGGGATGCACCATTAGATTTCCAGGGGGAGCAGGAAGTTAGGTTCGGGGTTGATTTTTTTTTGCGCCCCATTCGGGGGGGAAAACATTTCTTGGAAATTACTGTTTTTCTGCCTATTCCATGTTCAGGGGGGATTTTTTTTTTCCTTCTGCCTGTGGAGGGGGAATTTTTTTCAGAAAATGTCCTGCTCCCCCTTGAAATCTAATGGTGCGCCCCCTATAAACTGCTGCTATAAACTGCTGATGCTGGATAGCTTGCAGGTAGGTACAAGCATTAAGGGGCCTGTTAAGGCTTATTTTTTGACTTTCTTTTTTGGCTTATAAGTCTAAAAATATTACGTTACAGTAAAGAAAAGTATACATTTCTAGAAAGGAAATTTGACAAGGAATCTGCCTATGCTATTGGTTTGACCATATTTGGAAATAAAAGCAATAAACAGTGATTTTGCTTAAACATTTTTCGGGAAAAGTAACTAAAAAAGTTGTTATTGCCATTTTATCACATATCGTTTTTTGGAAACCGCACAAAATGATCTAGGATCGCATTTTTTATTTTTTCAAATAAAGCCCTATTTTTCAAAATATAATGAATACCATGTTAAGTGTGCCGTTTCCAACATTTATCTGCATCAATTTTGATAGAAACTAATGAATATCTTTGATTTTAGGACCTTTAATTAAAAAATGAGAAACACGATCCCAGGGCATCGAAATAAATTTTGCTGTCTCGGAGCATGAAGTAATTTTTAAATATTTTCTGCAAGAAATTAACTGTTTAAGCGGCTTGCCGCAATTGCGAGCGGCTTGCCGCGAAGCCCTAGCGGTGGGTGGGTTCCATGGGCGAAGCCCCGGCGGGGGTCCAGAGGGCAGATTTCCTGGAAGCTCTTGGGTTTTAGCTGTATTTGAGGGCAAAAATCAGCATCCTGAGACCCCATTTCTTTCAATTTTGTAGCATGTTGAAAAGGTTTACAAAACATTTTAGCAATGTTATGTAATTAAGCTGAGTATAAAATCACCTTGACTTTGATTCAGATTCAGATTCAGATTTGTCGATTTAATTCTATAAAAAGTATGTAGGCCTATCTGTTAAAAGTTACACTTTTGGAAACTTTTTAACCTATGAACCAAACAGTTATATTAACCAATAGATGAAAACATAAAGATATGGGTAATTAATCTATTTCATAATTTCTGTATTTCATCCATTCTGCCAACAGATAATTTTGATTCAAATATTTACCAACTCATTGAGTTCCACTTCAGCAGCGTGGACTAGATTAAGAATTGATCACACAATCAGCACGTTGGTTTTGAAAGTCTAGTAAAAACTTGACAAAAATAACACTTGTTTTGTTTAATAACATTTTAGCAGATAAAATACAAATTGTAGTTCATGAATTTAATTATAAAAGGGTTAAATGGAAAAAAAATATTTACTTTAACTTTTTTTATGCTAAAATTGCTAACACCCACCGTTTTATTATTTATGACATGAATATCAATTGTTCCGCTAGAAATTGCTCCACACGGGAGCAGGGGAGGCCAGACACAACAATAATAAACTATACTGGTATTGATATTGTTACATATTGTTACATTATTAAGTAACCATGGCAACATTTAGTCAAACACATTTTTTTTTAATGTGATTTTGATATACTGTACATAATTGTTGAAAATGTTTTTTAGTTATTTTAGTTACGTTTCCCAAAACATGATGTTTTTTCATCAAAATTGAAAAGGAGAAATCCCATGTTTAATGAAGAAATCGCACATTTTGACATAAAACGCATGGATTTTGAGGTCTTAACCTTGGGTATCGGACATAAAAACTAATTATGTAATTGATATTATTGGTAAGTATTGTGCTAAACTTTCATCTTCAATTTTAAGCTACTTATTGTTGTAAATATTGAAAGAAAGAAAAATATACCAATGTTCAATTATTTGGTCTTTGTTTACAACATTGACAAGTTTATTGCAAGATTTAAAAAAAATGTGCTCACGCAAGAACATAACGCAAAGCGTTCATTCGCGCACGCAGTACTTGTTGTCGTGCAAAAAGGCACGCATATCAAAGCACGCAACCTAAACGCAAAATATAGGACGCCTCCGGTCATTCGGGGGAAACTGATGGTTGTGCCCTCCCACTCAAAAAATCCTGGGCACGCCACTGTGTAACATTTATCAGTATTGATCGATTTGTCAAAATCAAGTTCCCACATGGTACTCACAAGTTGCATGTGCAATCAACAAGAGCAATTGCTACAATAGTTTGGTCATTTTCATTAACTGTTGGTTTAATAGCATCAATTTTAGCTGGTAGAAATGCAGATTTGTATGACAACTCTCATGTATGCATTGGTCTTCCATTGTCACAAATAATAGAACATTAAAGACAAACAATTAGTGCTGTATCACATCTTACATATTGGGATTTTCATACTAAAAATGTTACAATAATCACAGACTCTGAATAAAGTCCAGGCTTATATTTTTCAGTAGCTGTATTCATTGCTTTCAACATGATTTGCTTCCTGATGATACTTGCATATAATAATATAATAGTCATTATTGAGAAAATTAACTTGATCTTTACACTAAATTAGGAGCTCTACACATACTACACTGTGGTGTAGTATTTCGCTCATAATGTACCGCGTTTTGTGAGATGGCAGCAAAATGTGCGTTTCGTATCTGTCGTGACGTGACAGTCACATAGGTTTTTTTTGATATTAATATCCTTGTAAATCATTACTGTAAATATATAATTCTATATAACATGTATATTATTCAACAATGAAGTTTACTTGATAAACCTAATGCAGAATCATCGATCAACAAATTCAATTTCACACTTTATTATCGATTTTAGAATCTACTTCATATCTGTTTGCAATATTGGCGACATGCTTTAAAAAGCTCTCATGCCATATCAAATACTTAATATAATTAAACTTTATATGTCATTATCAATACCTATTACGGGCTGTTAAATAGCCTGCATTGCGTTTGATATGCCCGAATATTTTAGGATCGGGGGCACTTAAAACATAAAGTATGGCTGGTGACATGGGGAAAAGTAACGATTTTGCATTTTCAGATTAATCGTTAGCTACTTTCCTGGCATGCTATGCTAAAATGTTTGCTTCACACATGTTATTAATGTGACTCTAATGTATCAAATAGACCACTCAAATTATTTGTAATAGGCTTAACAACGTTAAACAAGCAACACGAACATGAGCGACACCAAAACGGCAAAGTTGCACACTTTATCGGAGAATGAACCGTTAGGAAACTTGAATGAACGATTGACTGAATGCATCAAGAAGCTTGGTAAACACACATGATACTACAGAATGTAATGGGAGATTTATTGAAAAGGAGTATATAAATAATAATAATAATAATAATGGAGGGTTCTTATATGACACACACTCATCAAAAGACCTCAATGCACACAAACAATGAAAACAAACAAATTACATCTGTGAATCCATTAAAGCTTGACAAAAAAGGTGTGTTTTAAGCTGGGACTAATATTAGTCCCAGGTTTTAAGGTGCTTTTTGAACTGAGGAAGAGAATAAAAGTTACGGAAGCTGTTTGGTACTCCAGCAAAATGAAAGGAGTGTTCACCAGCTGACTTTAGATTAACACGAGGAGATTTCAATATAGTCTTTCAGTAGAAGATCGAAGTGATCGTGCAGGTTCATAAGTGCAGAGTGTAGCAGACAGGTAGGATGGTAAAGTACATTCGAAGAGCTGGAAAGCAACAACAGCTAACTTATACTGAATTTGGTACTCTAAGGCTGCGATCACATAGAACTATACTATTCGATTACACGGTGCACGATTTCACCTGGGCACGCATATAGATTCAATCGAGCACGTGAATTTGATGCTACCAGGTCACATATAAGAGGGCACTATTCAAAACAACGTATAGCTTGTCGTGCCTGTATAGAATACATAGCCATCGAATAGCGTATAGCGAATACCGTATAGCGTATACTTGTATGTGATCGCAGCCTAAAGGCAGCTTGAGAAGCTTGTGTATGACAGGGGTGATATAATCATATTTCCTCTTTTTCATGATTAAGCGAGCTGCACAATTTTGTATTCTTTGAAGTCTGTTAAGTTGATCAGTGGTGATGCCGGTCAAGGATGAATTACAGAAATCAAGACGTGATGTTACTATAAAATTGATTAGACAAGATGTAGCTCTACCAGACAGATAAGATCAAATACAACCAATACGTCATAAGGACAGAAATGACGAACGACAAACATCACTGATGTGACGTGACTAGACATGGATAGTGTTCGATCCAGTTGCATCCCAAGGTACCTAACAGACTCCTGTATTTCAACAACAGAATTTAAAATTTTGATATACTTTGATCAACACTAAATAGGCAGGCCTCTTCACATCGTTAAATGATACAGATAAGCTCGTGTGTAGCTGGACACAGCAAAACTGCAGGAGGTGCAGCGCGCCTTGGCGTGCATTGCACGTGTGACTCGCGCATTAGTATCTACAACGCGCGTGTAACTGGGATTATGTTTTACTTGCGGATGAAAAAAGCATCATAATTCCCGCCTATGTTTAGTGTTGATCAAAGTATAGAACTGGTAGTGATTTGCTTTACACAGGATATATGATGTGAAACTAATATGATAAATTTATGAAATATGAGGAAAGATATACATTTACTTAATCAGTCTCATCTTTGTGCAAAATTAAAGTTCAACATATAAATAAGATACATGATAGTGGACTCCGGAGTGGACTTTACTAATAGAAATGAGACTGATATTGCAATTTTATAGGGCAGGTGTGGCTGTCATTTCCAGGGTTTGAATCAGTGTATGATATCTACGACATAGACCTGTAAAGCTTGGTAGGCGCCGCTCATCACATCCAACAATTACAACTGCATGCAAAATATCAAAACTCTCTGGTAACTTCAATGAAAGGAAACCAGAAACTTACATTGGTAGTCTTCTAGTTATCATTCAACATTTTCTTTCACATGTTGTACAGCCTTTGAATGCTGTTAAAGATCAACACATAGCCTTGTAGATGTGATAGATTTGTATATTGCTTTGGAACTATTCATATTATTTGGACCAACTACAGTGTTGCACCAACAGAGAATCGACTGGAATCTTGCAGAATCTAAATATTTGTATATCATTTTGAAAACATTTTGTGACACTGTGAACCACTCACAGTCCTTTATTTCAACACAATATCATCCTAGCTATTGCATAGATTCATCAGAAGAAAGTCGAAAATGTTTATTAGAATTGTACCTCAGCTGGTTTTCTTGATGATTCTTGCCACCATTTTACAACCACCATTACATCTTGATGCCTATGAAATATCTCCTTTACCAGATTCTTATTGCTTCTTTGATGAAGCAGAAGCAATGGATATTCCAGTCAATGTAACTGTCTTTGGCAATCAAGCTTATGCTTGTAGTCTCAACATCAAGCCAGGCAACGCATCACAAATATTTATGTCAATTGTTGCTGATAACTTTTTGGGTACAGATTACATCTATCTGAAGCAAATAGGAGAACTTGGTTCATGTTCAAATCGCTATCTTGCCTTAATGGAATTGCCCAATCAGCCCTGCATGATGAATATGGGACGTGAATCCATCAAGCTGCATTTTCGTGGGAATATCACTGTAGTTTTACAAGCTGTGACAGTGAATGACAACCGCCCTCTTCGATGCAATGAGTATGATAACCGTCACGACGAGGTAGGTGCCCTTGAAGGTCAGACGGCAATTTGTGCAAAAGTAAAGAGGTTAGGGTCTGTTATTCAATGCAATGAAATGTATACTTATACTTACAAGTATTCAAGATGCAACATACAATGTCCCCAAAAATGTTCATGCATGCTCACAGATAGGCAAGTCATTTACAACTGTTCAAATTATTTAAACAAAACTGATATCAAACTTCTTATTTTTACAGGTGATATATCCATATTAGAGTTCAGTAATAATGGTATTAGAGCCCTTTCAGAGTCAACATTCATGTTTTTTGGCAAACAGCTAAGGTACCTTGATTTGAGCTCTAACTTTCTCACTATTATACCGTCTGCTGTATTTTCCTATCTTGCTGACTTGCTTATTCTGGATTTGTCTTCAAATGAGTTGGTAAGACTAGATGCAAAGACATTTGATGACTTGCAGAATCTACTTCACCTGTACATACACTCCAACAATCTAACAAGACTTGGTGCAGGGATATTTCACAACTTGCACAATTTAACAACGCTAGCTCTGAGTGACAATGCATTGGTCAGACTAGATGTAGGGTTATTTTCAAACTTGCACAATCTAATGCATCTCTTTCTACATTCAAATAAACTAACAACACTTTATGCAGGGATATTTGAAAACCTGCATAGTTTATTAAAACTCACTCTGCATGGCAATGCACTTATCACACTAGACACAAGAGTATTTGAAAACTTGCATAATTTGAACAAAATTGACCTGGATTCCAATAAACTAACAACACTTCATGCAGGGATATTTGATACCCTGCCCAAACTTAGATACCTCTCGCTATATAACAATTTACTGGTAACACTAGATGTGAGACTATTTTCAAACTTGCACAATTTAATCGAACTTTATATATCCACCAACAAACTAACAACACTTCATGCAGGAATATTTGATAACCTGCACAAACTACAATACCTTAGTCTAGGTACTAATGCGCTGGTCACATTAGATGTAAGAGTATTTGCAAACTTGCACAATCTAATGTATCTGTCCCTGCATGCCAACAAACTAACAACACTTAATGCAGGGATATTTGAAAACCTGCACAACTTAAAACACCTCCACCTGTTTGACAATGCACTTATAACATTAGACGTAAAGCTATTTGCAAACATGCACAATCTAGCTTTCCTTTACCTATATTCCAACAAACTAAAAGCACTACAAGCAGGGATATTTGTAAATAAGAACAAGTTGAAAGAGCTTTTCATTCAAAGCAACAGAATCACATGGATAGAAGAGGGTACATTTTCAAATTTAACCAATTTAAAAAACCTTTCAATAGCATCAAATCAATTGACACATCTACCTTCACATCTGTTCCTTGATCTAATTAGTCTGCAAAATTTGAATTTATCTGATAATAGACTGCAAAATATCCCTCAAATTGGCCATATGATAGAACTAAGACAAATCGACTTGTCTGGAAATCCACTGACCAAAATCACAAAACAGATGGTTTCAGGGCTCACAAACAACACAAAATGTTATTTGGACCAACCTGAAATTTGTGCATGTTACCTGAATACATTAGAATTTTGTTATGCTACAGCAGAACCATCACCATATATTACCTGTAATAGGCTATTATCGATAACTGCATTATCTGTGTTTACATGGGTCCTAGGGTTCAGTGCTATTTTAGGCAATTTATTTGTAGCATGCTGGAAACTATTTAAGAAAAATACAGAAAACAGGGTACAATCTCTTTTACTTTTCAATTTGGCAATGTCTGACCTCCTAATGGGCATCTACATGATAATAATTGCATCTGCTGATGTATACTATGGGGGATATTTCCCAATGAATGCTGAATATTGGAGATCTAGTGTTACGTGTAGAATAGCTGGTACTTTAGCCATTGCTTCAAGTGAGGCATCTGTTTTATTTGTAACATTCATCAGTATTGATCGATTTATCACCATCAAGTTCCCATATAGCATTCACAAATTATGTGTGAAATCAACAAGAGCGATCACAACAATAGTGTGGTTATTTTCAATAACTGTTGGTTTAACAGCTTCCATTCTAGCTGGCAGAAATGCAGATTTTTATGACAATTCTAATGTATGCATTGGTCTGCCATTGTCACAAATAATACTACCGAAAAGGCAAGCAGTCAGTGTTACAACACGTATATCACATTGGGATACTCATACTAAAAATGTGACGATTGTTAAAGACTCTGATCAAAGTCCAGGTTTATATTTTTCAGTAGCTGTATTCATAGCTTTCAACATGATTTGCTTTCTGATGATACTTGCATGCTACATTGGAATAATGAGGGTCGTAGCCAAAACTGCAAAAGAAACCTCGCGACAAAGAGAAATGGTCGAAGAAATTCGGTTAACACTGAAAGTCTCAACCATCGTTTTGACAGACTTTTTCTGTTGGTTCCCAATATGCCTGATGGGGATACTTGTACAAACTGGTTTGATACAACTTCCCAGCTCAGTATTCGCTTGGGTAGTGACTTTTGTTTTGCCCATTAACTCAGCCATAAATCCATTCCTTTACACCATTGTAACAGTTATCAGTGACAGTGACATTTGCTCAAGGAAAAAGAAATCGACAGATGTGCAAATAGAAATGATAATGCGAAACCGACGTGTTGCCAGAGCTGATGATGGTGATGAAGGCCTACAAGGCGGTAGACAAGTAATGACTACAGCTCTTTAAGCTTATTTGAATTGTAAGGTGACAGTACAGAATGTGTGGAATTGTGATTTTTCTCAGTATCCACCTATAAACATGATAAAACCTTAAATTTATAAAAAAAATCATGCAGTTAAAGCACCACTAAACATGTACACAACTGGAAAAGAAAAAATCCTAAAAGAAACACACTGTTTTCTTTAATTGCACAAAGTTTTGATACACTCTGTATATAAATCTGTATTATAAACATAATCCCATGAAACCAGCCAGAAGTAAGGTCCGAGAAAAGTGGCTTGTTTTATTTTTTTTTTATGCATAGAAAATCGGCACAGAGCGCTGGTTTGATGATGCTCATGAATATTAATGAGTTTGAGACATTGATATACAAAGGCCCATAAACTCATCCAAATAGATTTTAATTCAAAATAATTATGCATCTAGATGTATAAATGTTGT
>JXSR01S032502.1:30664-43593 GCA_000969725.1 Ophiothrix spiculata | reverse complement strand
TAAGAAATATTGTACAAATCGGCGACATTTTTTATGAAAGTACCAGGATGCAGACAATATTCTAAAATTTTCCAAGATTCAATTTTTCGAGTTTCAAATATCCGAGTTTCAAATTTTCGAGTTTCAAATAGTTTGAGTTTCATATTTTTTGAGTCGCATATTTTCGAGTTACAAAATTTTGAGTTGCAAATACCCAAGTTTCAAAAATTGTGAGTTTCAAATATTCAAGTTTCAAATTTTTTGAGTTGCAAATTGGAGTTTCAAATATCTGATTTTCAAAAATTTCAAGGTTTCAAATTTTCAAGTTTCAAATTTTACGAGTATCAAATTTAAGAGTTTCAAATATTTGAGTTGCAAATTTTTGAGTTACAAGTGTTGGAGTTGCAAATGTTCGAGTTTCAATTATCCGAGTTTGAATAATTTGAGTTTTAAATATTAGAGTTTCAAATTTGATGCAATTGGACCAATAGGATGCAGTGACCAATATAAGTACCGGTAAGGAAAATAATTTTGTGCCAATAAGGCCTATTATTTTCAAAAGCCTGATAAAACTAATGATAATAATATTGGATGGCTTATTTTCGGGTGATACAAGAAAATATTGTACTCTCTAAAAAAATATTGTTTTGTGTCACTCTCAAAGCCATTCAATATTATATAATTATGGTACTGTACTGCCACCTATATGGTGTTGTCTTCAATGTTGGCAAATACTTTCATGTACCATTAACAATTTAAAAAGACATCCCTATTTTGACCTTAAGCCAAAAAAACAAATTGTTATGTCGCCCTCAGCGACCAACTCTATTCAAAAATTATATATATTAGGGTCGGGAAAGCACCCAATTTTGCTCAGATTGGGTGTTTTTTGAGAAATTATTTTGAAAATAGTGGAAAATGCACCCAAAATTTGGTACTTTGGGTGCTTTTTAAAAAAAAAAAATCTGACCGACCGACTCAATTTTTCAGAAATCCCACTTGAGGGCAACACAACAATTTTTTTTTTGGCCTTATCAAAAGCTGTGGTTTTATCATGTATGCCCCTTTTTGTTCTTGGATTTTTTTTCAGGCTTTTGCGAGAGAGGGAGCCAAAGTTATCGCTACAGACATCAACATGGACAAATTAACAGAATTAAAGGGAAAATCTGGTAAGTTACACCTCACCGCCCAGATATTGATTTGTGGATATCTATATTTTAAAGAAGCTAAATTGTTGGAAGATTTCTTCACTTAATATGTCCCCGACAAACAAGCGCGTTAGGGATGGGGACTATAAAATGAGCTCCGTCCTTGTGTCTGTGTCTGTGATGAAAATGTTAACCCAAATGTTAACCTACATTTTTCTCAAAGACTGAGGGTTGCATATTCCTGAAACTCGGTGGTTGGGTGCCCCCTTGACTGTCCAAAGACTGAGTTTGTATTTGTTAGTGGATCAAAGGTCATTGGGGTCATCAGAAGTCATTAAAGGTCATAGAAGGTCAAATGGGTAAACCTGTGTCCAAATATTTTCATGCAACTTACTGACAATGACTATAATTGATACAGGCACACATATATTACATGTTCCTTGCCTTAAGTTAAACTTTTGTACCACTGATTTCGACATTTTACTGGTAATAAATCATCCAATATTTAGCCCACCCACTACTATGTGGTCTACTTTGATACTTTGAGAGTTGTGAAGGACAAAATGATACTCTCAAGGCATATTACTGTCCTTCAAGGCATTGAAAAATGGTTTAAACTTAGTGGGTTGTGGACTAAATATTGGATGATTTATTACCGGCGAAATGTCAAAATCAACGGTACAAAAGTTTAAGGCAAGTAACGTATAATGAGAACCCGCCCAGAGCTCATGTCAAACATCATCTACAAGTCATTTGATATGCATTACCACTAAGCTGTATACCATAATTATACAGCTGATTGTGCATCTCCACATTCAGCGGGGACGTATTTTACGCATCACGTAAACATGTGATCAAAACATCAAGGTGCAGCATTTTATCTATTAGTAGAATAGCACCATTCTTAAAAACCATGAATGGAGTATTGCCATTGAATGGGAAAATTTTGTCAAAAAGACACAATCCTGCACCTCATTCGAACAAAAGTGTTGAATTCCTGAGATAAGATTTCACAGCTCAAAATTCTGTTGTGTATCAACCTACTGGATCATCGAGGTCTAGGTTTAATTTCAGGTAAGTTATGTAATACTGTACTAAGGAGTTTCCACTGGGGTTTTTTGGCAAATATTGACTCATATTCTTGATCTTAAAATCATGTCTCAAATTTTGACTAAGAATGAGAGTAAAAGATAGATTTATTGTTTTGCCTGTCATCTTTTGTCTCATAATGGACAAGCGTATTATTAAAATGTTCCACACAATTGTGACCTATTCATACACTCTGCATGTGCTGCGCGTGTCACCTAGCCAATCAGAACGCAAGAATATAAAGTACGGGGAGTGCAGTGGATTTTCACAATGCACTGCGCTTGTTGCGTTTGCGTGGTGGGCGTTAAGTGCGTATGAATGTTTCATTGTTTTTGTCAGGTGATTATTTATTTAGTTTAGAGAAGTTTTGGATTTTGATGGTCTAATTTCTTTTTACAAAAGATGCAATATTATTCTCTGTCGTGTATGAATTAGATTAATAAATTTGCATTCCATAATGCTCGTAAAATGAGACAAAATCAATGCACTTGCGGTAAATTTTGAGTGCTGTCCAATGCACTCGGCCCTACGGGCCTCGTAAATTTGGACGCATCAAAATGGCCGCGCGTGCATTGATTTTGTCTCATTTCACTGCGTATGAAATTCGCATTTATTAACCTATAATTCGTGGTGGGTACTAATTTTGTCCATTGGGAGCAGTGGGAATAGAAGTTTCATGGCCCTGATTCAAGTTTATGGTAATGTCACATGCGGCTTTTGTCACCCTATACATACAAGGGACCCTATATGCATGTAGGCCTATGTTATGGAACTGATAGCACTACAAAATACAGAGTTTATATGAAACTATTTTACAGCCTTATTTATCCTTACAATTCAGGAATTGAAATCCGAAAGCTTGATGTAACAAAGAAGGAAGAGATCTTTGCATTAGCAGCAGAGGTGGGGAAGATTGATATTCTTTTCAATTGTGCTGGGTAAGTTATATGATATTGTTTGCAAAATATTGTAAGCCTGTTTGGCGGTTTCCAGAGGGTGAATTAAGCCCTTCCCACCATTCAATTCAAACTGCTAGTATTTCCACAGCGTATAAACAGCACACTGCGTGAACCAACTGCATAGAATTATATGATAAAACTACTCATGGAAAACTTGCTATAGAAAATTTATTATTTTGTCCAAGTGTGAATGAAAAAGACCTTCAGAAAGAGGATAATCACAGCTTCATATCAATGCAAACAAATCTCAGTTGGACGGAGTTTTTCATTTCCAAAATACCGTTTGAAATAGAGTAAATTCAAACTGTTTACCATACAAATGAATGCAGTAGTGGAGTGACCTTGGTTAACATTCCATTGGGTCAACTGAGTGTTGCTGTGTGGTATGGGAAGGGCTTAATTCACCCTCTGGGCAGTTTCTGATTCTTTAATTATTTTTTGTAAATTTTATGTTGAAGACTACAAATATAGCTTATAGAAAATGACAGGATAAGTTTTAGGCCAAACAGATCAACCATAGAACATTTAAAGAGCTATAGTTTGCAAAAACAGATAAATGCCATCTTAGTGAATATATAGGACACTAATAGCCAAGGTTTTTTTTTTAATCCCTTAAAACCATACTATTTTGCAAAAACAGGGATGTACCCGCTCTTGTGAGATATTAAATTATTCTCTGACTTTAAAAATGATGAAGGAACTCATTTCAACACAATAGTACTACTAGCACTAAAATATTATTGCAGTTACGACCGTTTTTTTTTTTCCTTTTTCAAACTTTTGTTAGACCGCTTCATGACGGCTCATTTCGCTGGGTGCGAACCGGCATTGACGCAAACTTTTGATGGCAAATAGAATATAGCCTCGTACCCACGGCATGGTTCATATTATAGTCATAACATAACGCGTACATGTTACGTAATGGGATTGCGAAAATTAATCAGAGAAAAAAATTATCAATATTGAATGGAATAAAACTACCGAATTTATATGTCGTCATAATTAAATGGATTGAATGAACAATGACCAGGGCTGCCAACTATATATATAGTATGTTTTTCCCATATTTTGTATGGGAATTGATACAGAATACTCGAGTATGTTTTTCATGTCATTGAGTATGTTTTTTTTTTCCAGATGACCATATATGTAACCTAGTGTATTAAAAGTATGGTTATTTGTGATGTTTTAGTAAAACAGAGTAAAAATTCAATGTGGTGCATGTACTTAAAATACCAAATTCACTCTTTTCCCTGCAGTAAGGTCCCGATGAGGTATACGTGTTGTATTGAAGAGCTGATTTTTGTACTATAGGCTATTATTTCTATAACACAGGTTGGTTGAAATAATGTTTAGGGTTTCTACTAGGTATATTTACAAAAATATGCTTTTTTATTTGAAAATACTCTTTTTTAGGTTTGAAAATACTTTTTTGTGTTTTTCAAAGTTGGCAGCCCTGAATGACGCGTGACACACAATTCACCAATCAAATGTCAAGAATCTACTTAGGTGTTATATAAAAGGGAACTAATTAATACATCAATTGATGTCACGACTCTTGGTTACACCGGGGATTGCTGGTACTTGCATCCAAGTTGGCTGGGGATATATGCACTGATTTTGCCCGGGTGGGTCTGGAACATACCAGTATTTGTCTATAAGTTCACCCTATAACTTAAGGATGGGATTTGAAGCAGAAAATCTCAGCCTTGATTTTGCAATTAATTTAATCAATTCCAAGCTATTGAGAATCAGGAGTTCGTCATTGATTGCCACACACACATATTGATCTACTGGTCACTGACTTAGCCTGGTGGATTAACCCTCGAGTAAATAGTGAGTGACATAATATTAGTGGTGGGATATGTACAGGGAGAAAAAAATGGTGATGTTTCAGATTAATGAGAGTAAAAGCTTATAAGATACAGCTTGTGTTCCTGAACAATTTGACACCTTTTTCAAAGAAATAAGTCAAAATTTGAGGGGTGCCACCCAAAAAACGTATGAGTGTATGAGTTAGTGGTCATGACCCCCACTAATTTCCATCAAATTCTATATCTCAAGTTCTTTAGCCTATCGGAATAATATTAGTGTCCATTTTTAAGTGTTTTAATACAAGAAATTAATTGTTGAGGTTTTGAAAACAATCAACACGTACACGTACACGTGTGCGCTCTTTTAGGCAAAGTGCCCTCCGGACCTAATTTGGCCTTAAACGGTCATTTTTAGGAATACAAACATTCAAAACATTAAAAAATGAATTCCTTGACCTGAACAACATTTGAATAGACACCAAACCTTTGTAATAGGTTACACAGAAGTTTAAATATGGAATTTTGATGGAAATTGGTGAGGGTCTGAAACCCTTGCCCAATTATCCTTTTTTGGCCGGCACCCCTTCAAATGTTGATCGATTTCTTTTAAAAAAGGTGTCAAAATATTCAGGAGCACAAGTTGTATCTAACAAGCTTTTATTCTTATTAATCTCAAACATCACTGATCTTATCACGCCTTACACCCCATCCCGGTTACTTCGATCTTCATGTAAAAACTTGGTTAAGCCACCTCGATGCCGCCCCCGTACAGCGTACGGAAGAAGATCATTTTCAGAGGCGTCGTTCAAATAATGGAACAATTTACCAACATGCATCCGCCTTGCACCTTCTGTGAATACTTTTAAGAAACAAATAAAAACATTTTTATTCAATCAATGACTTTTTGCAGCTCAGGATATTGCATCTCATTGAGTTACAGGAATTACGTTTGTTGTATAGTTTTAAGGTTCTAGTAATTTTTTGTATTTTTTGTATGTCTTTTATCAATTTCTGCGCGTTGTAATATTTCACTGTTTTTAACTTCTTGTAAAGCGCCTCGAGGTACCAGGACTAAGGACGCTATATAAAAGCCTGCTTATTATTATTATCAACATTTTATAGTCCACAACTAATTATATTTCGATTTGTCTCATTCTTTGCACAGGTATGTACAGAATACTCCCTTCCTTGAATGCACAGAGGAAGACTGGGACAGGACATTCAACATCAACATTAAATCTATGTACTTCACATGCCAAGCTTTTCTACCAAAGGTAAACCTGCATGCGGGTGGAGGGGGGAGGACATGACATAATGTTTATTTTTAGATCAATAATTTTGCTTTTAAGGTTCTTTTTGCGTCAAATAATGATAATAACTGTTTTTTTGTATAGCAATTTTCAATTTAGATCAAACCGCTCATGATTCGTTGCAGGTAGATCGTCACAATCATTTCACTTGATTTAGGCATTTTTCGGCCTTTTCAAGCGCATGCATATCCTATTTGTAGTTAGATTGTAATATGTACCCTTTATGCAGCTTCCCATATCCTGGGTGGGGGCAGACTATGATGGACAAATCTGGTGACAGTTTTCAGTGCATGCAGGAGGAAGACGGTAGTACCCAGAGTAAAACCTGTGGAAGCGAGTTTGGACTGAAAACCAAATGCACATACTGCGCCAGGACTGGAGATCGAACCCACAACAGTCCTGGGCTCAGTGGTGCAAAGCGAGGGAAGTACAGCTGCGCTAACCCGATTCCCTCAAATTATTTTGTAAAATATTTTTTTAAACCTTAAATCTGTTTGGGTTATTTATACAACCCCACTAGTTTTCATAAAATAAAATTTAAACTAAGTCATTCCCTTTGTGTGATTATGGACCATAATTAGTTGATACAAAACAAAACAAAAAACATTGACTAACATCAGTAGCATGTACGGACCTATAGCATTTTACATCCATTTCATACTTTTTACATTGTTTTGTGGTAAATTTTAGGCAGATGTAGTAACATCTTGTGTATAGCTTTCAATTTGACATGATTATCAATTTATGTATTTTGAAGGTTTATTATAATTAACTCAAACCTGCATATGGTGAAAATGTGATAAAATGTAAATATATTATATGTCACACATAATTCATGTCCCAAGATATTTTTATTTTTATTACTATTTTTACATAGATGGTAGCAGCAGAATCAGGGTCAGTTATCAACATGGCTTCTGTAGTTTCTACTATAAAAGGTATGTACAAATTTGGATTAAACATTGTAGATAGGTGATATGGGCAGATACTTTTACTAACAATAATATATCAATTTTATTAGTAGAAATGGTTATACTGTATGCACCCTTAGCTTTAGAAAGGGTGGGTCTACAAAAATTCAAACATTTTGGTTTGTCAATTGGGTATTCATACACGCTACAGAGTTGTTCATTGCCAATCAACAACTCTGCATCCGATGTGTCAGCGTATTTGTATCACGCTCGGGTGGCTTTAAAAATACGCGGACGCGTGGATGCATCGTTGCTGATTGGCGATGAACAACTCTGTGGCGTGTTTGAATACCTAATTGACAACAATTAGCATTACGCAACGAAAGGCATTTGCTTTCCACTCCTAAATGTTAGTGAAATTGGCCCCTGGTCCAACTCTTAAACCTCTTGGAACATACAGACCTATAAGACTTCAATAAATGTCCAGGCAATGGAAGTTGCATGAGATAGGAATTGGAACTTTTTGACCAATATGTTAACACTATGAGAGTGTTTGCAATATTGGTTTTTACTCATGGAATTATTGTACCTCTTGATTGTCTGGTTGTAGCCATGAGGAAATATTTATACTTCACTTTTGGACATTGGACCATTACACCATGTGGTATTATATTCTATTGTTTGAAATCCAAAGTAAAAATCAATATTTTTAAAAGATCATAAATTATTCACTAGTAAAGTTGTTCACAAGGAGTAATATGCGCAATATCTTACAAAGCAAGTGAAAATATTATTTAGTTTACCACAATAATGTTTTCCCAATGGAGGGCTTATTCAGTTATAATGCTGTAGACTCTTATGCTTAATGACTCGTACACTTTGGTGGTGGTATTTATTTTTAGGATGTGCCAAAAGATGTGTTTACGGTACAACAAAAGCGGCTGTGATAGGATTCACTAAAGGGATAGCAGCTGACTATATGAAGAATGGAATCCGATCTAACTGCATCTGCCCTGGAACGGTCGATACACCATCGCTACGTGACAGGATGAATATGACTGCAGACCCTGAGCAGGTAAAGTCTTATCTTATAAATAAGCTCCCTGAAAATCGCGTCCAGAATAATCAAACAATTGTGCTTCTACGCAGTCCGTGCGTACGCGTAATTCACAATTTAAATCACCTGCCACAGCTGACGCATGACGATGGTTTTGACTGGTCAATTTTCCCCAGTGGCAAGATTTTGGCGTGGCGATCGCGGGAACCACCCATCACATGCAACTGCATTGAATTGCAGTGTGTCGCGTACAGTGCAGAGTACTACTTGACAAGACGCGTTAATGAGTAAAAAATACGCGAAACCAGGAGCTTGTTTCAAAGATTGACTATAGGTGTTAGCAAGGATTTACTATAAAATAGAATAGCAGCTCACTTAAGTGTTAGGTCTTAGGATTGAGCAGCCTGAATGTATTCTATCTCTGGAGGCATCCATATTGGAGAGCTGAGCTTTCAATTCTCTAGCAAGTGTCATCTTCAGAGGTAACTAAAAGAGGAAATGCTGCGCCCAATATGATGGGCACTCATGATGTCGGGTTTTACTGGTCAGTGCATGGTTGTAGGATGTGAGTCAAGTGTTTCGTGAGGTTGTAAGTAGGAGATCCAATAGCGGAAATAATCAGTCTTCAGAGGAGGTATGCATGTCTTGTGGATCTCAGGTAGTCCATATAGAACCAATTTTACCTACCCAGAGAACCAACATATTTAAATAAAGTGGTAGATCTGCCATCACTATATAAAAGAATGAATACAGTGGAAAACTCTCAGGTGGTAGGCAGAAATTAGAATTTAGTGAAGGGAAAGTCCCGGTGTCGTCTCTTTGTATTTAAAGGCGTAACGCACGTGCGTTCCCTTGGTCAGAAATAACCCCCTTTTTACGCGCCATTTCAAGTACATTTTCCAAAAAATTCACCCCTATTTCGTACAAAAACGAGGACAATTGAGTAAAAAGAACCCCTATTTTTTGCATTTCAAGTACACTTTAAATTAAACACCCCTTTTTTGCTATTTCAAGAAAACAAAGTAAAATCGATATTTTCTGACTCTATTTCTTTTTATAGGAACCTCTTGTTCTTTTAATAGGTAATTATCCGCTCAAAAAAATAATTTAGGTACATAGTTTTAATGCCATATGCATGCATTCTGGCATGCATGACCGGCAGTCGAATTCAACAACCTGTACAAATAATGTATGGTGATGTAAACAAAATGTCACTCGTAGAAAATCACTCCAGGAAAACTGCTGTAACTTCATACATACAAACCTATTTATTCACACTTTACCTTCAATCGTTAGATTTCTTCTTTGTCTTTATGATTTTGATTGATTGAAATATTAAATGAAGATCTTGATTGCTAATTTGATGTTTGTTTTCACCATTCTATCACCGGTAAAAAGACGGTATCGCTACCATGGGGGCGGCCATTTTGAGTGCACCCAATAATCCTCTGCGCGATCATGACGAGGGCGTACTAACCAAAATACAGTAGCAATAATCCAATTAAATCAGTAATTCAGACTTTGAACATTATACGAAGCAAAAAAGATGAAGAAAAAATCAAGTACAGGTATGCTATTTCCATATTTTATTGATTCACTAAAATACACCCTATTTTTAAATTTCGAGTACACTATCAAAAAAAACAACCCTATTTCTTAAAAATCATTGTTCGCGCACATACTTTCAAAATGACCCCTTTTCTTGCGAAATTGGGAACGCATGTGCGTACACATAGTCAAAGTTAAGTGATGACACCGGGGGGAAAGTTGTTGACTGTGTTAAGAAAGTAAAGAGGAGGTGTATGTAAGTGCTTCAAAAACAGTAAATATTGGGGGGGGGGGGGTTTTGGAGTAAGTTCATCAGGACTGTTATGAAATCATATTATTGGTAAATTATGTGTTACAAGTCCAATTTGTTACTCACGTTTAGACATTTTCATCTTTCAACGGAAATACTTCTTCAGTAAAGCGCCGACTTGGCCGCTTCCTATGGCTTGAATGATGTTTATCATCCTTAGGGTGCAAAGTTCGTTCTGTAAACAGCCTGTCGTATACATGACTTAACGAGTAAATTCCTTCATCACGATTGATAACATTGGTCCCCTGCTTCCTGATCCATATTGATTCCCTGATTCATCTTGTTTGTCTGTCACAAATTTAGCTGTTGTGAGGTACGTTTCAATTATTACTATTAATTACAAAGCATTTATAAAGCGCTCTACAAAGAACACAGCACTGATACAAATAAATACAACAAAATGATACCAACAAGTCATGTTTAAGGTGGTTCTAACGGCTACGGTGTCCAGCTCAGAAATTGTTCAAAATTTCACAGAATGTGCAGAATGATGAAAAAAACTTGTATTCCAAATTTTGATTTTTTTCCGTCAAAGCGTTTTTTGAGTTATGCTATTTTTTATTTCCAATTTGGCCACGATGAAAATTGCACAAAATTTGGCAAATTTCTGAAAAAAAATACTATTTACAAATTTTTTTTTTTCTGTGGCAGTGGTTCACAAAAGAAACTATTTTTTTGTTTCTTTGAATGGCAAACTGGTCACAGATTGTGATTTAAAGAAATATCTCACACCGTTTACGAATGCGAGACTTCTAATGTTTCTATTTCTCAAATTTTATTGCGTTAATTTCTAGAAACACTGAATAGCCAGATTTCTCAGAATTTTCATTCATACTTCCCATGCTTTAATTTTAACAAACAAGGTGTCAAATGAAAGCTTATCAAATTTACAACAATCTCTCGTTGGCTTTTAAAATTAAAGTGTTTCTAGAAAATTTTATAGGTGTTTGAAAATATGCATAAATTTAGGAGCTAAAAAATCATTTTTCTTGATAATAAAACACTTTCTGGCAAATAGCCCACGAGAGAATTTAGCTATTGTGATCCTTCACCAGCCCCTAAAATTTGAATGTCATAGCACATTCCCTCTTGATATGAAAATTCAAAAACTCTGATTTTTTAGGGAATTTTCAAAAAATAAAGAAAAACATAAAAAATTGGCCGAATATTATAATAATTAGTAAATGTTACCATTGAAAGGTTTTCTTTAAATGGAAATAGGTTTTGTTTCCCTTTCCCAAAAAATATTCACTTTATACCTAATTTTCTAACATGTGTAAATAGCCATTCAAGCTACCTTAAAAGAGGTGAGTTTTAAGTGCACATCTGAAAGCAGGCACTGACACAGACTCCCAGATTAGCAGGGAGGTTATTCCACAGTTTAGCAGGCGCAACATGAAACGATGAATCCCCAACTCGTTTATGAGACCGTGGAGCGTACAGCTGGATGGAATCTGAGGAAGATCTTAACCGGCGCCTGCATTCAGATGTATTCTTAACACTCTGCAACGAATCAAATTCAGCTAAGTACGACAGTGCAATGCTGTTAATTAACTGTGATCAGTAATTTTGATCAAGTTTGGTTAATCTCATCAGCCACTTTTTAGCTATAAATTTAGAAAGTATCTACAGTATAGGCCTAACATGCTTTTCAGTAGATCGATGGTTTATGGTGATCAATCAATCAATCAATGATACACAGTACTTGCATGATGTGCATACCCCATTAAGGAGTCTATTCGTACAGGGGACCAACGGCTTTACGCGACTTCCGAACAATAGAGTAAAGTTTCTTGCCAAAGGAGACGAGAACCGCCCGGCCCGGGGCTCGAACCCACAACCTCTGTTTGACAAGTTCATCAATATCTCCAGACATTATGGGATTTTTTACATTATTTAAGGGGGGAACTATGGTCAATTTTTTTTCAGTAAAAAATATGAGAGTTTAATCAAATGAAAAAGTTCTGGTTATTTTCTTTCATTTGCTTCAAATTTGATCAAAATCGGACATTCCTTCGTGAAGTTACAACGTTTTAAGCTACTTTACGTCTTATTTCTTTCTTTATTTATTGCAATTTTTAAATGTGTTTATCTCAAAATGTGATTTTCGGCTACTTGGAAACTGGCCCCTCAAAATGTTTGCACTTCTAAATGGTGTATGACCACCAAAATTGACACAAATGTAGAACTAATCATGCTTTGCAACTTAATGGGAGGGATTTTTGATATATGTCTTACTTTTTGATTTATGAGCTTTCAAAGTCAAATCCAGCAAGAAAAATTGAATTTTTTTAGAAATGGGTTGCCTGGCAACACGCTTGGTAAATTTTGAAATGTCTCTCCATTAAGTTGCAAAGATCAAACAATTTGTAAAAATTACCCTATCAAAGATTTTTTGAGGGGCAAAATGTGCAATGTTGCTTTACCCAAATTTTGCGAGTTTGACCTTTGATTTGTATATACGTATTGATATGAATGTGAAAATACAATTTTTTAAACTTCAATTAATATGCTTTGTGTTGATATATAACAATCCCATGTGCAAGAATCTTAAGTCTCTTAAACTGATAATTCAAAATAATACCCAAAAATTACCATAGTTCCCCCCTTAAAGTGTTAGTGGTAATAATAGAAGCATGCAAAGTATCATTGTCAAATTCAAACCATGTATATCAAATATTTAGATTTCCTTTCACTATTAATTAATGTAGTTGAAGTCTTGAAATTGGCTTTATTAGAAGATTCAGTGGAAAACTGAAATTTCTTTGAATCTATGAAGTAAAAGCAATGTTTTGTTAAAGAAA
>JXSR01S032499.1:0-14971 GCA_000969725.1 Ophiothrix spiculata | reverse complement strand
AAAGCGCATACAACTAAACAACGGGTAACGTTAATCTCTTCATTGATTCTAATGAAAGCAAAGCGCATACAACCAAGCCACGGGTAACGCTAATCGATAGCAATGCGCATACACCCGTGCCACGGGTAACGCTAATCTCTTCATTGATTCTAATGAAAGCAAAGCGCATACAACCAAGCCACGGGTAACGCTAATCTCGTCATTGATTCTAATGATAGCAATGCGCATACAACCAAGCCACGGGTAACGCTAATCTCTTCATTGATTCTAATGATACAGATGCGCATACAACCAAGCTACAGGTAAAGCTAATCTCGTCATTGTTTCTAATGATAGCAATGCGCATACAACCAAGCCACGGGTAATGGCTCGTAATTTACTATGCCGGTATTCAGTTACCTTTCAATATGACATCATCACATATGTGATGCACGATATCTGAGGGATCCATTTTGGCGCAATTTTTCTGATACAGACGACGCATATACAACTACGCCACAGTGCTAATTAATTAAATGATTCTCAAAATATGGACAAAGCAAGTGTGGATTTCCATAATATAACTATTTACGTTATATGAATATATTACTTTGAAGGGTTGATTAAAAAACTTATAACAAAGATAAAAAAAACCCTTATTCTTCAATGGTCTGCAATATATATTTTTTGTGCAAATATATTTACCTGACATGTACCAACACCAGTATTAAAATTAGGAGCTCGTCCTGCACATAGATTATCTAAATTGACACTATCACCCCAACTATTTTGGCAATCAGCATGCGTCCACATTGGAACTGAAACGTCTTGTAAATGGTCTGGATAGTCTGAAAGAAATGCACGATTCAAGTAAAGTTTTAAAATAAATTATCAGTTGTTTTGTGCATATCAATCGATATCATTTTCTGATGTTAGTTCAGGGATGTAGGAAAAAATACCGAAAAATGTAATGCCTAGAAAAAATCATCTTAGACTGATAAAAATCTGTTCATATAGTAAATTAGTGTAAAAGGCCCATAAAACATGTTTTATAGGCAGGGTGGCGGTGGCTGTCATGCGTCATTGTCTGATTATAACAGAGTGTCAAGACAGTATTGTGCGGATGTTGAATTATCTCATATATTTCCATCCTTTTTCTATTTGCACAACTATTTAAAAACCATACCTCCTGCATATGTGAGTCTGCCCCATCCAATAGCCCAACAATCTGTATAATGGGCGAGTTCTTCTTGCAATGTTGCCAAACATACAGGTCGAATATAGTCATTAAATACAACAGGTTCTTTGAGTTTTATGAGAGCGACATCGTTAGCGAAAGTATCGGAGTCATACCGAGGGTGGGTAATTATTGCCCCGAAAGCCCGCTCCTGGTGGTATTGCGTCTGTGTGTTTTGATTGACATCACCAAACACCACAGTTCTCGAGTTTCCACTGCAAGATAAAATATGCCACATTGTTTGCTATACATATAATAGCATTACAACACTCAATGTTAATTAAAACATCTTTAGCTATTTGTGTCATGCTGTTGTACTTGTTGTTTTTCTTCAAGTTTCTGCTAAGGTTTTGTCCATTTTCATGACAAAATAATCAAATATTATCATTCTTTGACTGCAGTAGATATATTGCTGAAGTGGACAGTTGTTGAAAGATATTGCTACTACATGAAATTGATCCAGTGTAGCAGGAATAGGAGTCCAGTTCTTATTTTCCGAGTTGTACAGTAAAGTATATAGACTAACAACTCCTACGCATCAATAGTTTCACGCTTTATTCCGTTATGGTCTATGGAAGGCGGGCTTGGAGTCCAGAGGACTTTGATTACTCTTACATCTGTATATTAAATCCTTCACAAAGTATTAAAACTTAATTGATTTGGACTATTATATATTTCACCATATTATTGTATAATCTCAACCTTCCGAATAAAAAATGAAAATGACCTTCATCAAATGAAATATACTTTGTAATAATAACAATTATTAAATTAGATGAACATTGCACCTTACATGCAGTGAGCAGCTGTGACAACCCATTGTTCGTTCAGCAGAGAAGATCCACACCGATGGCTTCCAAGCGAGTCTCTGAAGGAACCGATGAAGGGCCATTCTCCAGCATCAGCATTTTGCCCATTGACTATTCTTAAGTTAATGTTTGGTGAAACAGTTTGTGAGCCACAAATTCCAGTATTCAGAAAATCTTAAACAGAATGTGCACATGGTCTAGTTATATTTTATACACATCGGTTAAAAAGACACAATTCTTATATAAACATAACCAAAACCCTTTAAAAGAAGATCAAATACGGACGATTCACTTTGAAAACCCTTTTCACAACTTTCCCAAGTGTAGCAACATCTGTTGTATACAATATTGTATCATTGATGGCTAGTTTGGAAAACGTTTTACTGGTTTCTATGGTAACCGGGATATTCCTCCGATTGACTCAAACCGGATACAACTGTAATACCGTAATATACTAGTATTCAAAACGATTACTTACCTCCTTCGGGGCTCAAGCACAGCTCGTTATTATTACCAGTATCATGAAAACTGATACAATCCCATGCCCATGGTTGAGTAGGGAAAAACGCATTATATGAAGCCTGACAATCTCGCTGTACAGCTTGACACAACTGACGACACGGTTGCCGTGTCCAACCTTTGGTTGGACAGTCAGGGAAGAGTAGGGAGCAAAAGAACAGTTCAGCATTGGCATTGCATGTTGTAAAAGTTAACCTGTTGAATCGACTGAGAGCTTCAGCTCCATTGCCATCACCAAGAGTATTCGGGAGTAAAGTCATATCGTAATCGGAGTGAGCTCCTGTCAAAAGTTGAATACATTTTGTCGCTGTATTTGGGATTACACCACAACCACCTGTACAAATGAAGTCACAATACACCGTGATAAAGATTCCAGATGGTTCACATATAACATTTTGTAGAATTAAAGGAAAACAGGTTTTGATTGTTATGTCTTTAACTCTCATCACAAATGGTTTTATTTTGGTAAAAAACTATGAAGCGATTTATAGTGCACTAGACCTCCCTGACTTGTAATTTAATTTCTAATCATTGGGTTTAAAACACTACCTGTCCTCCTAAGAGCAAAAGAGCTTGATTGTAGCCTACATCAATTTAGCGAAATCCTAGATTGATTAATCTTCATAGAATATGCAGTTTTCGCACACTCTGCTCAGCTCAGGTTGGACACAAACGCAGAACGATCAATGCATCTTATGTTTAACAGTCTGGGACCAACCCGACTGAGGTAGTATATCAGAGAGGTATATTAACATGTTGTCTTTTAGCAAAGAATCTTTCAATCCAAGAATAAATCACTTGTAATGTCCATTTACCTCTTGAAACCGTAAATGAACAAGTAGCAGTGTTTCTTGCTGTATCAATTGCTGTACAAGTGACAGTAGTAACACCAGATGTGAAAGTTGACCCCGATGGCGGATTACAGGTTACTTGAGGTGAAAGGTCAACATTATCTGTAGCCGTTGGATTAGTCCATGATGCCTGAGCAGAAGATATCACCATATTACTAGGACAAGACGTTATTGTAGGAGCTACTTGGTCCCCAGTTCCTTGTTCTAAAGTGAAACAAAATTATTGTAAAAAAATAAAAGTAACTTTGTTAAGACAACCTCCCGATAACCACTTAAAAAGAATTTATCAGCTTGTACCTGTTTATACCAATAGCTACCTAATTTATTCCACCAAAAAAGGTATGAGAGTTTGTCTATTAAAGATAAGAAGGAAAAAATCATATTGAAATTATTGTTAGTGACACAAACACCTGCGGATCGATTATGTACACAAATGCAATTAAACAATGTAAATGTACGTTGTCAGAATGGACTAAATGTGTCCAGACTTGGATATTTTCTTTATTTTATCGATAATGTTAGTTTGGACGCGGTTTTAGATATTTTCTTAGTAATTTTGTTGAAATCAGTTTTGAATACGGTGGATTTTAACAAAACTAATTTGGTTAACCATGATACATTATTACAGCAGGCTTTTTGGTTTTGCTTAAAAAGGTCATGGTCAGGGGTTTTCAGTGATTCTAAGTTTGTATTCAACATAATCGGATTTTACTCTATAAAATGATAATGGCTTAGTCCTATCATTTCTTTGATCCAATGGACGAATGCAGGTGTCTGTTGTTTCCAGCAAAGGGGATCCATGGGATCTGATGGTTATCATGGTTAACGAATTTGTTTTGTTAACAAATATCCTGTCCAAAACGGTTTCATCAAAACAATTCTAGAACTGTGTCCAAAACATTTACCTAAAAACATTCTTAATGTGTCTATTCTGACAAATTGCGTGTTTATGTCTTTTTTCCAGATTAAAGACACTCCAAAATTATGACTCAGTGTTTATGATGTGTCTACTGAATGAACCTTTGCTGTCAAAGTCGGGATAATTGGCACTTACCAGTAGCAACAGTGACAGTGAAAGTGCATGTGGCAGTATTTCCTGCTAAATCCGTCGCTATGGCAGTCACGGTCGTTTCACCAAAGACAAAAATACTACCTGGAGAAGTCTGCGACGGAGAGTAGGTAATTATTGGATTTGTACCGGTGTTATCTGTGGCAGTTGCCGCTGGATAATTGACAACAGCTGACTGCCCAAATGTTGTCACTGTTTCACGTACATTTTGTGGGCAGGTTATGGATGGATTGGTTATATCTACAATGTAAAGATAATCATTTGTAAGAAACATGGTTCATTTACATATCATGATTTAAATAAAATTACAAATCACTTAAAACCAGCCCGTCTGAAATGAAACAGAGACTGATATAACCAACATTAGTTGTATGCATAATAAATGTCATTGACTTGCAAGTAAATACAGCTGAATTTCGTCCTTTTCGCACAAACGCCAAAGGTCTAACAATGGACGCTTTGTTTGAAAAACTTGCAACCATTTATAATTTATTTTCGAATATTATTCCAATTTTGAAAAGCACGCTCCTAAATCGTGATAAGACTTACATTGGTACAATCTGCATAGTCTACCGCAGGTGTACCGGTTGTTTAAAAGAGGAGACACAATGTTTTTTTTCTACGTACCAGCTAGCACGGCAACCGAAAAAGAGCAAGACGCAGTATTTCCATTATTATCGGTCGCTGTTGCAGTGACAGTTGTAGTACCAGTAAACAGCGTTCCAGAATTTCTCGAGTAAGTGATTGAAGCGATACCACTGGCATCCTCGGCTGTTGCAGGAGGGTATGTGACGGTGGCAAACTGTCCCGGTGCAGCATATTGAATTACAGTATTTGGGCACTGAATGGTTGGGTTTGTTGTATCACTTACGGGTGCTAAATAAACAGAGAGATGAATGTTATATTAGAAAGAGTTTGAATGATAATAGACAATTGTGATGAATACTAACAACTCTTCGGAGAAGTAAAACCTAAAAGAACCTAAGGTCTACTGTACAAATCTTATATGGTTAACGGATTTACATTGTTAACAACCACCATGTCCAAAACTGGTAACATCAAAAGTCTAAAATCGTTCTCAAAAATTGTATTATATTAAATCAGAACAAATTTCAATCAATTCTGACGAAATACATCGTAATTGGTAGATTTTAACTGGTTCGCCGTCGGACAAGTTTTGAACTGTCAAGCTTTCGTCAGGAGTAGCTCTGACTTCTTCAGGACAAATATTATTATAAAGACATGTGGGCCGTCACTTCCCACTGATGACTCGCATGAGCCATTCACTGAAGGCTGCCCCTTGCCAACAGTGGTAAAAGCAGATCACCTCTTTTGAAATTGTGGTGGCTCTGAAAAAAGCCTTTCTGAAGGCTGCCCCTTGCCAACAGATTCACACAAAAGTAGGTTGCCCCTAACCTCTAATGTGTTGTTCTTATGAGATACTCGTGGCTCTAAAAGGAGTCTTTCTGAAGGTGAAAAAGCTGCCCCTTGCCAACAGTTATTTGCACAATAGTAGGTTGCCTCTATACCTCTAATGTGTGTACAAATTATAGGCTGCCCTTTGCCTATTAAGTCTTCAACCGAACAGATTGATACCTGATCGAGAAGTGACAACGAATAGCTAGATGTGACGAAATTTATATGGTTTGATCAATTGACTATATTCCATTTCCTTTGGTGATCAAAGATCAAAGACACCACTATACTGTCGGAACAACTATTGTCTTCCAGAGAAATACATTGTTTTTGCCCGTTTCCAAAAAGGGACTCCTTGATTGTGACTGGTAATGACCTGTCAACTGCAAATAACCGTTACCGTCAAAGTACACCCCTAAATCTATATTGTATATAAGTAACCCCTAAATCTATATAAGTAACACTGTTTTGCACTTTGTATTGTCTTCCAGAGGTCTACCGGCTGCTTAAAAGAGTTGATACAATTTTTCACACATAAGCCTACGTACCAGCTAGTATGACAACCGATAAAGTGCAAGACGCAGCGTTTCCATTATTATCGGTTGCTGTTGCAGTGACAGTTGTAGTACCAGTAAACAGCGTTCCTGAATTTCGCGAGTAGCTGATTGAAGCGATACCACTGGTATCTTGGGCTGTTGCGGGAGGGTATGTGACGGGAACAGACTGTCCTGGTGCAGCAAATTGAAATACTGTATTTGGGCACTGAATAGTTGGATTTGTAGTGTCACTTCCGGGTGCTAAATAAACAAATAGGCGATAAAAATTACATTAGTAATTTACAAAGTAAAGGGACAGCTAACACACAACATCTTCCAATTTGTGTTTTTCTCATGACTGAGACACCTAATGATGTGTCTACTGAAAATAGCACATTAGGTACTTCTGGCTCTTATAGACACCACTACTTCTAAAAAAAAATTCACTCATCACATAACAGTAAGAGTCATTAAAACGTTTTTTCAAGTTGGTTAGTCTGTTCAAATGAAGTGGTAAATTTGGAAGTAGCAAATCTGTTGGTTAAATGTATGGTTCTATGGTGAGATATTAATCTTTAGGCTTGAAAATATATGCTTTGTCCAGCATATTCATAGTCTAATAAATGTGATCTGAATTTAATTGATTATAAAATATTTCATTTAAAATCACAAGACCTTGATAATTGCCAGAGTATTCCATAAGATAATAATTAAAATTCAAACTTTTATGTTCTACATGATTTGCTTAATCCAAGATGTTTGTATATTCTATCGTGTTTTTGGATATAATCTGTTTTTAATTACTACAAATTTAAGTCACAACCGTTAAGGGGTATTAAGAGGAAATAACTGGTAAAAATTCTACTGTACCTATAAGGCAATGAAGACGTTATGATTCATTGCTACAATCCTGATAATGGTAGGCACTTACCAGTACCAATGGTGACAGTAAACATGCATGTGGCAGTATTTCCTACCAAATCCGTCGCTGTAGCAATCACGGTCGTTTCACCAAAGACAAAAATACTACCAGGAGAAGTCTGCGACGGAGAGTAGGTAATTATTGGATTTGTACCGCTGTTATCTGTGGCAGTTGCCGCTGGATAATTGACAACTGCTGACTGCCCAAATGTTGTCACTGTTTCACGTACATTTTGTGGGCAGGTAATGGATGGATTGGTTATATCTACAATATATGATAATCAGAAGCAAGAACTACGGGTCATTTACACATCACAATTTGAATAAATTTTGTACAAGTATTCTCAACTCATCGCATAAACCAAGACTGATTGATATAGCTAGCATTGATTTGTGCATAATTAATACCATATCCTTGTAGATTAAATGAATTTCGTCCTTTTGATTCGCAATGAACAATTTGTTTTAAATGAAATGTTCGTCATTAACAAAATATTACAGCATATAATTATGGAAAATTTATCTTCGAATATCATTCTGATTTTGAAAAGTACGCCTTATATCTTTAATACCGCTTTTATCGAAACACCCTGTATAGTCTCCCGGCGATTTACCGACCGTTTATGGTAGTAGTGTTTCATACAAAAGTCTACGTACCACCTATTACGGTAACCAAAAAAGAGCAAGACGCAGTGTTTCCATTATTATCGGTCGCTGTAGCAGTAACAGATGTAGTACCAGTAAACGTCGTTCCAGAATTTCTCGAGTAGGTTAATGAAGCGATACCACTGGCATCCTCGGCTGTTGCGGGGGAGTATGTGACGGGAACAGACTGCCCTGGTGCAGCATATTGGATTACATTATTTGGACACTGAATTGTTGGGTTTGTTGTGTCACGTACAGGTGCTAAATAAACAAATATAGGCGATGAAAGTTACACGAAAAAGTTTGAAAGACTGATACAAGGCTACATGATAATTTAAGAGCTAAGTGTACGTATATATCATATTTCATGGATTATAAACCGCTAATTCACTAACGGGGGTGGGGTATTAACTGATATTTGTGCTCTTGTAACCACCCGCCTTGTACACGTTCCGAAGGTTACATATGAGGGAAATGATACCCTATCTGAGGCCATATATCCACCCTTCAAATTGAGGCTATCCGGGATGGGACCATACCTGTTAAAATTAATATCCTTTCTGAGACCAAACGTAAATGTGGTCGTCCAATTAAAAGGAGCCGTAAATGCACCAAACTCCATTACCATGATTACTACAGGTGCAAATATGTGTCAAGGTCGTAATTTGCCGAAATTGTTTTTTTGACAGATTTTCAATCCGTGAATGCTAACTTCAAAATACCGGCAAAGTTTCATTTCCAATAAATGACCAGAAATATGAAATATATCTGTTTATTTTGAGGAAAATCAACAGAAAATATAGGACACACTGATATTTGAACGCGTTTATCTCAGTTATACATTTAACTCCCTGACAACCTTTGACGGACCCTAACTTGACTTCTGGAAATCGTGTGAAGTTCATTAAGGTGTCATTTTAATCCTTATAGCATAGTCTTTGCAAATAATAATAATAATAATAATAATAATAATAATAAATAAAATGACAAGAGGCTGCATTTACGGCTGGTTTGGGATGGACGGTCACAAATGTGAAGAAATTGTCCCGAAAATGGAGTAAGTATGCAATTGTACCCCATTTGAACCATTTTAAAAAGTGTTACTAGACATGTGTAAGTTTGATACCCTATCAGAGACTAAAAAAACCCAATTTTGATACCCTATATGAGACTTGCAGAGCAGCGGGTCAATTTTGATTCCCTATTATATATTGCAGTTGTTGAGATCTGTACATATAGTAGTTTGGCACGCGGGTGGTTCCCCTGTCAGAATACCCAGTTAACTACCGGGGTTCATCAAGGAATATGCGACAATAATTCAGCTTATATAATTCCAAACAACCAGGATTGATCAGTATATTAACCGTAGGGGAGATACTCCGACGACAGGGGATCTCTGTGATCTGTTGGTTATCATCATTATTTACAATTTTTTAAATTCAAAAACAACCGTGTCCAAATCTGGTATCATTAAAAAAAATATAAAACTGTGTGTCACAAATTCTTTTTGCAGATTAAAAACACTCCTGATTTCAGGTCAAGAGTGTGACTGTAAATGATATGTCTGAATATAACTTTTGCTGTACCTATAAGGCAATGAAGACGTTATAAATCATTGTTACAGTCCTGATAATGGTAGGCTACTTACCAGTACCAATGGTGACAGTAAACTGAATATAACTTTTGCTGTAAAAGTCGGAATAACTGGGACTTACCTGCAGCAACGGTGATGGTGAACATGCACGTGTTGATATTTCCTGCTAAATCCGTCGCTGTAGCAGTCACGGTTGTTTCACCAAAGACAAAAATACTGCCCGGAGAAGTCTGCGGCGGAGAGTAGGTAATTATTGGATTTGTACCGCTATTATCTGTGGCAGTTGCCGCTGGATAATTGACAACTGCTGATTGTCCAAATGTTATCACTGTTTCACGTACATTTTGTGGGCAAGTAATAGCTGGATTGGTTACATCTACAATGTAAAGATAATCAGTTGCAAGAACTATGGTTCATTTACATATCATAAGTTGAATAAATTTTGTATAAGTATTCTCCACTCATCGTATAAAATCAAAACTGATATAACTAGCATTGATTTGCATAATTAACACCATACCCTTGCAAGTGGATTAGGTGAAGTTCGTCCTTAATTGCGCAACCAATTGATTCGCAAGAACACTTTGTTTTAAACGAAGTTTCGTAATATTATTCCAATTTTGAAAAAGTACGCCCGAAATCCCCATAACGCTTTTATTAGAATGCTCTGTATAGTCTCCAGGCGATCTACCATTCGTTTATTGGAGTAGGATAATGTTTGATACATAAGTCTACGTACCAGTTATTACGACAACTAAAAACGAGCAAGACGCAGTATTTCCATTATTATCGGTTGCTGTAGCAGTGACAGATGTAGTACCGGTAAACGTCGTTCCAGAATTTCTCGAGTAGGTAATTGAAGCGATACCACTGGCATCCTCGGCTGTTGCGGGGGAGTATGTGACGGGAACAGACTGTCCCGGTGCAGCGTATTGAATTACATTGTTTGGGCACTGAATAGTTGGGTTTGTTGTGTCACTTCCAGGTGCTTCATAAATATATAGGCAAAGAAAGGTCAATTAATACATGGCTACATGGTAATTTAAGACGTACATGTATATCATATTTCATCGATTGTAAAACGCTAATTCACCAACAGGGGGAGGGATGGTCACTGGTACTTGTGCCTAAGTAACCAACCGTGTTGTACATGTTCCGAAAGTGACCCTATGTGAGAACAATAATTGCATATATGAGTGAAATGATACCTATCCAGGACTATACCTTTTCAATGAGTATCTATTGACCTTACACAAATGTGACGAAATAATTATTCAAAAAAAAAATAGATGTAACTGTATACCAATTGAAAAATTTAAGAAGTAGTACTAAATATTTGAAGAATTTTCATTTTAGATTTTAGACACCATCAATCCATTCTTTCTGAGTTTGATACCCTATCAGAGATTATAAAAACAAATTTGATACCCTATATGAGAAATGCTGAGATGCAGGTCGATTTTGATACCCTATATTGCAAGTCTCGAGACATGCACAGGTCCCACAATTTTTGGCATGCAGGGGGGAGGTTACCCGGTCAGAATACCCAGTTAACATCCCCCGGGGATTCATCATGAAGCATACGAAGACAATAATTCAGCTTATATAATTCCCAACAACCAGTTAAAAGGAGTGATAACCGTGTAGGGGAGAGTAGGGTAGGGTAGGTATTCTGGTGACAGGGGATCTCTGCGATCCGTTGGTTACCACCATGGTCATGGTAAACTATTTTTCAAAATCAGAAACAACCGTGCTCAAAAATGAGTTAGTATCATTAAAAAATCTAAACCGTGTCAAAAAATCTATTTACAGATTAAAACACTCCACGATTCCCAGTCAAGATTGTGACTGTTAATGATGTGTCTACAGAGAATAGCTTTTATTGTCACAGTCATGACAGTCGTGATAATTGACACTTACCAGTAGCAACAGTGACGGTGAACATGCACAAGGCAGTATTTCCTGCTAAATCCGTCGCTGTAGCAGTCACGGTCGTTTCACCAAAGACAAAAATACTGCCTGGAGAAGTCTGCGACGGAGAGTAGGTGATTGTTGGATTTGTACCGCTGTTATCTGTAGCAGTTGCCGCTGGATAATTGACAACTGCTGACTGCCCAAATGTTGTCACTGTTTCACGTACGTTTTGTGGGCAGGTAATGGATGGATTGGTTATATCTATGATACAGGATAATCAGAAGTAAGAACTACGGTTCATTTACATGTCATAATTTGAATGAATTATATACAAGTATTCTCAAGTCATCGCATAAAATCAAAACTGATATAACTAACGTTGATTTGCATAATTAACACCATACCCTTGCATGTGGATTAGGTGAAGTTCGTCCTTTTGCGCAACCAATTGATTCGCAAGAACACTTTGTTTTAAACGAAGTTTCGTAATATTATCCCAATTTTGAAAAAGTACGTCCTACATCCCCATAACGATTTTATTGGAATGCCCTGTATAGTTTTCAGGCAATCTACCGGCCATTTGTTGGAGGATAATGTTTGATACATAAGTCTACGTACCAGCTATTACGACAACTAAAAACGAGCAAGACGCAGTATTTCCATTATTATCGGTCGCTGTAGCAGTGACAGATGTAGTACCAGTAAACGTCGTTCCAGAATTTCTCGAGTAGGTTATTGAGGCGATACCACTGGCATCCTCGGCTGTTGCGGGAGAGTATGTGACGGGAACAGACTGTCCCGGTGCAGCATATTGAATTACATTGTTTGGGCACTGAATAGTTGGGTTTGTTGTATCACTTACGGGTGCTAAATAAACAGAGAGATGAATGTTATATTAGAGAGGGTTTGAATGATAATGAGACAATTGTGATGGATACTAAAATCTCTTCGGGCAAGTAAAACCTAAAACAACATAATGTCTACTGTAAAAATCTAACATGGTTAACGAATTTAACAACCACCTTGTCCAAAAATAGTAACATCAAAAGAACAAAAGTTAGATCTAAAACCGTTCTCAAAAATTGTATTACATTAAGAAAATGCGTAAATCAGAACAAATTTCAGTCAATTCTGACGAAACACATTGTTTTTTCCTTTTACAAAAAGGGGCACCTAGATTGTAACTGTTAATGACATGTCAACCGCATGTAACCGTTTACCGTCAAAGTACACCATTAATGTGGGTAACATTTTTATTGATACACTTTGCATTGTCTTCCAGAGATCTACCGGCTGTTTATAAGAGTTGACACAATTTTTCACACATAAGCCTACGTACCAGCTAGTATGACAACCGAAAAAGAGCAAGACGCAGTGTTTCCATTATTATCAGTCGCTGTTGCTGTGACAGTTGTAGTACCCGTAAATAGCGTCCCAGAATTTCGCGAGTATGTTATTGAAGCGATGCCACTGGCATCTTGGGCTGTTGCGGGAGGGTATGTGACGGCAACAGACTGTCCTGGTGCAGCAAATTGAAATACAGTATTTGGGCACCGGATAGTTGGGTTTGTAGTGTCACTTCCGGGTGCTAAATAAACAAGTAGGGGATAAAAGGGTTACATTTTACATTAAAAGGGTTTGGATGAGGAGTGTAAGGTTGCATGATAATTCAAGAGTTAGTGGGTTTAAATCCTACTTTAACTATTTATTCACCACGGAATTTGCGGCCTACAAAGCCAATGTAATACAGCGCAAAGAAAGAAATTTTTATATAAGATGTAGAATATTTTGACTATAAGATCGATAGTTGTACTCACGGATTTCATTAAATATTTTTTCTTGCACTTCGACATGACTAAACTAAAACTCCACATTAAAAAGATGCGAAAAAGGTTTATAGGTAAACTGTCTTTATCATAACATTAAACATAACAAAAAGACAATTAACTTCTTTGAAACCAGTACAATGTTGTACAGATGCATTGCCATTAACGCCATTTGATAAATAGTAGAAAACACGAGCATGAACCGCAAAATGGGCCAGAGGTACTTGGTCATTTTTTGTAGAGATTTTCACAAATTTTTCTCATGGTGTTAATATTTACCATGGTATAAAATGTCATTGTAAATGAACATTTCCATTCTAAATTTACCACATCATGCAAAACACACAAAAATGGTGAACTATTTTTCAGCCCGCTACACATTTTCAAGTGCTTACTGATGTGTAGCATTTTTGATAGTAGTTTAATATTTTTTCTTATCAATTACTTCATGGTAAGCCAATCTCTACTTGTGATGAGGGTAACATTTAACACAACGGTACATATTGTACACCATGTAAAAATATGGAACTAAAATGTTTTATTGAGAATGACAATTTACATCATGGTACAAATTGGGCACTATCAGAAATATTCCGATTAAAAATGTCTATAAACTACAAAATGGCGACGTATATCTAGCACTTAAGAATGAAGGGGGACTGACTGGATTGTTAATGTCACTTCGGTGCAAAATAAAGGGACAGATATCACACAACGTCTTCTAGTTTGTGTTTTCTCATGGTTGTGACTCCAAATGATGTGTCTTCTGAGAATAGTAATTGAGACTTACCAGTAGCAACGGTGACGGTGAACATGCACGTGGCAGTATTTCCTGCTAAATCCGTCGCTGTACCAGTCACGATCGTTTCACCAAAGCCAAAAGTACTGCCAGGCGAAGTCTGTGATGGAGAGTAGGTAATTATTGGATTTGTACCGCTGTTATCTGTGGCAATTGCCGCTGGATAATTGACAACAGCTGACTGCCCAAATGTTGTCACTGTTTCACGTATATTTTGTGGGCAGGTAATGGATGGATTGGTTATATCTACAATATAAGATAATCAGAAGCAAGAACTACGGTTCATTTACATGTCATAATTTGAATGAATTATATACAAATTTCTCAAGTCATCGCATAAAATCAAGACTGATATAACTAGCATTGATTTGAAAAGTACGTCTTATATCTCAACAATGCTTTTATTTGAACGCCCTGTATAGTTTTCAAGCGATTTACCGACCGTCTATTGGAGCAAAGATAATGTTCATACATAAACCTACGTACCAGTTATTATGACAACCAAAAAAGAGCAAGACGCAGTGTTTCTGTTATTATCGGTCGCTGTTGCAGTGACAGTTGTAGTACCCGTAAATAGCGCTCCAGAATTTCTCGAGTAGGTTATCGAAGCGATACCACTGGCATCCTCGGCTGTTGCGGGGGAGTATGTGACGGAAACAGACTGTCCCGGTGCAGCATATCGAATTATATTATCTGGGCACTGAATAGTTGGGTTTGTTGTATCACTTACGGGTGCTAAATAAACAGAGAGATGAATATTAAAAGGGTTTGAATGATAGTAATGTTTAAGGGGGTGATAGTGTTACGCAATCCTGTGCTCAGATATCCTTGATCCTTAAGACTATACTATTTTGAA
>JXSR01S032491.1:95340-106851 GCA_000969725.1 Ophiothrix spiculata | reverse complement strand
TTGAGTAATACAGACACCCACCTATTCCATGAATTATAAATTAAGCACTTGTTGAGTACGACACACAGCGAGTCTGTGATCCTATGAGAAAAAACAAAGCATAAATAGCATAAAAATGGCTCCTGCTATCTTATAATGATATATATGTGAAAAAATTGTTAGTAGAAACATTTTTACCACCATAAGTTTTGAGTGTTTCTGCATTGAGCCTAATGGTCAGTCAGATTAAGATGCTGCCCAATTTCAAATTGCGTAAAAATTACTGCACGTCTTGAAGGTGGTAAATAAATACTGTTGTTGATGGTCTCTGTTTTCCATGGATAATAATAAGACTTATTGTACCATTTCTACTGACAGCCTCCTCCAGATGACGGCAAGAATATTCGCACAAGATTCAACGGAAGACAACTCTACTCACTGCTGCAAGATGTCGACATGAAATATGAAAGAATCAAGGTCAGTTGGCTGGGCAATCTCAACAAGTACTCGATGTTCACAAATGTTTAAGAAATAAGTTGGGATCCTATAAACAGGATGCCCCTTATCACCTATGACGTTTGTTTTTTTGGTAGATATTGATACCTTTCAAATCATTTGACCCGTAGTTGCATACTTTTTCAGTTTAGGCAATTTGATGAATTGAATTTGGGATCCCAAATTTTATTCCACATGTATAGAAAAATGACATGAAAATGCACATGATATTTTCATCACGGAAAAGGACACGGAATTCATGTAGAACATAGAAAATTGCCAGCTTAGTCTTGTGAATGTCCTTAGCCTTAACTTTTTAGCTGTTTCATACCAGCAAGCCAAACACATCATATTATTATGATGACCTGTTAAAGTTTTGAAAGGAAAGCATTAGGTCATTTCAAGGGCTTTTCAGAAGACCAATAAGTTCAATTGGACGAGTAGATACAGTGTGATATGGGTTGCAAGATGTTTTGGAAGAACTCTTAGCTAAATTATATAATAAAAATGGAAAAACAAATAATGTCTTGTGAAGTATGTTGCATGATTATATGTGATGACTCACCCCGAAAAGGGGACTTTGTGACAGAACACTTTCCGAGAAACTGGTGAAAATAGGCAGCAAAAACTAAAGAAAATAATAAGAATTTCTGGCAGATTTTCTCTTATAAAATTTGATTGCCTTGATCAATTGCAACAAGTAAGATGTCATTTTAATGCTTAGAAAATGTTATAACAGATGAAATGATAAAATCAAAATTGATATCATCTGCAAAGTCCCTGAGCCATCACATATCTAATACTTAATTTGTTAAAATGTACAAGTAGAAGTTAACTTCCAAATCATTTAATCCTTCATTTGTGCTCTTTGTTTTTCACAGGAGGAATTACTACAGAGGCATCGACACGAAGCCTCATCACTCTTTGCAATGCAGCGGTTAGACTGGGAACTCAAACTACAAGAGCTCAAAATGTGGAACTCAAAGGGACAGCAACAAATCTCCAGGGAACATGTTCCTATGGTGGAAGTCAATAGAGATTTTGATTTATTACCCAACGTAAATGGTTGAGGGGCGGGATAGCAGAATGAATTGGATTGGAAACAATCGTCATGAAATGGAATAAGCCGTAATTCTGTGGAATAAGCTGTTATTCTGTGGAATAAGCTGTTATTCTGTGGAATAAGCACTGCTGGGTTGGAATAAAGGAGCACCTGATGTTAGATTCTTGTAGAAAGAATGGAAATTCTGGTTATTAATTTACTAAACCGATCCTTGCTTTGGACTGAGGACAACTTGTTGGCAGACGCTGATATGAACAATACCGATTGGAAATTTCCACTGCCGACTGTTTCCGGAATAGAAATATTTGGCAAGAAGGGACACTTGTGCACATTGAACTCCATAGCTTATCAAATTTTGGATATATTGGGTTTTACAGTAAACAAGGTTGTCATTAAGCAGACTTTGGGCTCCATATATGCTATGGTAGCCAAGTTTGGGTTCCTGGTATGTCCTGTATTTTTTTACGTTGTAAATATAGGATCAGGATCTTAACTCATTTTGGTTCCTTTTTACTCTGTTCCAGGAACGTTTAATGAAGACCTTGACATTGCGGTTACAAGAGTCACTTGATTTTAATCAGAGAGCATCATATTGATTAATTGAGAAAACTTTGTCCCAAACAAGAATTTCTCTGTAGTCAAAAATATTTTATACCACTAAGTTCACCATTATTTTTCTCTTACTTTTGTGAAGGCACATATGACAGATTTAAATTGGTTTTGATTTTTAACAAAAATTTGTATGGTCAATTGAGAAGCAAAGCAAAGAAACCCCACTCTTTTTAAGGGTATTGTTTAAAATATTGAGTTTCCAAATATACTGTAAAATCTCTTTTGAATATAGAACTTATGGTCATATAAGATTAGAACACATTTTGTATTATCAGTGATCATTTGAAATCCTAAATCACTTAAATATCTGATAATTGTCTGGGAAATCTACAGCAGTATCAATTAATCCATTTTCAGCAAATCGATTTCCTAATGATTCTGATCCGTTTGCTGTTACTGTTTTCCTGTCGTTTTGATCAGCCATAATGTACAGCCTCATTTGACCGTGATCCTGTGTACCACAATACTGTTTATTGTGATGTTCTGTGCATGATTGTCACTACAGACCTATAGTCAAGATTTTTATTTCTTTTCCCTGCCCATGTCACCCTCATTTTCGAAGGTTTTATTTTGGTTATTTGCAAAAAAATGATGAAATATGGTTATTTACAAAAAAAATGATGAAATATGGATGGTTGGCTAGGGTATGGGTCTAAAATGTCAAAATTATTTGGTTAATATAGGTTTTGCGATCAACCACAAAAGTCCTGGTTATGGGTCTGATCTGACAGATTATTGTATGAACCTCTGGTTACAATACTGTTACAGTGGGCTTTCATCCTTCATTTTTATAACACTATTTTTGCTATTGGTCTATATTGTGAGATTTAGCGTGTAAAAAAAGAAAAAAATTGTAGTCCACTTTGTTATCAAAAAAACACATATTTTCTATAGATGAGATACACAATTTTGAATAAAGCTTAGCTTGATATTCAAGTTTGCATTGTTGTGTACAAAAATTTACATCTAATTTTATCACAATTACCGGAAAAAAGTACAGAATATGTACACTCAATTTATACAGTGTCAACAAAATTAAGTTAAAGATCTGCAGAATCTTATTTGTACAATTCCCAAAGGAATTTGGAATTTTTTCTAAATTCTACAGAATCACAATTTTTCAATCATCAGAATTTTTTTTAATCATCAGAAGCACATGTTTGAATGTGTATCACAACAGCCAACATGATTTCAAACAATTTGTAAAAATAAAAAAATAATAATTTCGTACTTTAATTAATATCTAAAATTCTCTAAATTCATACACAGTTCCTTAAATCTCATTTTTATATCTTTAAAAATTGTACATTTTTGTTGAAATTACTTTATGCACTATTGAGTGCATTTTCATCTTTATTATGATCTTGCTAATAAAACTATAGTATTTTTCATCCAAACACATTGAAATATTGAAAAAAAAAGAGCACATTTTGGGGTAAAACTGAGATTAAGGGCTGTAGCATGTAAAATTAAAACTGAGATTAAGGGCTGTAGCATGTGAAATAACTGAACATTTGATACATTAGCATATTAATGTTCCCTTGTGTTTTTATTTTTAAAAATGTGTAAAAAGTGTGTTTCTACACAATTTGGATTTGATAAAAAAACACTGTCCCATTTTTATGCATGGTTTAATTATCTGGAAACTAAGAGAATAGAAAAGAGATGATTTTGATGCAGTGTGTAATATTGTAACCGAAGGCAGAAATTTGTAAATTACGAACGAAGAATCTACATTGATATCTCTAAAGGTTCGTTTACACTGTGACGGAGGGTAACGGACTTGCAACTAAAAACTTGCAACACTTGAAATGACTGATAGTAACAATAGTGTGCGTGGCTAGTGGATTGTGTGAGTGTTAACTGACTTTAACTAACGATGACGGGCGTGAAATTCAAAAATACAATTCGCAGGTCTACGTTGCTTTTCGTTACCCCTAAGTCGTCACAGTGTAAACGCACCTTTACTTTTGCAATGAAATTTTCTGACCCTGCTGTAGGTTAAGTAATAAGTATTGTTATTAATTGATCTGGTTGAAATATTGATTGTTAATGCAACTTTTTAATTGAGTGGGAAGATCATTTTATGGTTCAAGAAGGATTGATGAGTACACACTGTTGTTAAAAAATTGTTGATTTTGTTCAAGTTTTATAATTTCAAATTTGGAGTTTTGTATTCATGTAATTTTGTTCAATGGCTCAAACATTAGATTTAAAATTGACGATGATTTCATGTTGAAAAAAAGTTTTCTAACTTGTTTATGGTGTTATATGACAAATTTGGTATTTGTTAGTTCAAATTTGTTGCAGTGGAATGTTCTGCTAAATATTGCAAAATCAATGTCTTTGTCAAAATAAACCTGGTCACTGTGTTTGTGGCATATCTGTCTCATTGGAAAACTGGTGTTTAAAAATGTCACCTTACAAATGTTGTGATTTAGTTGAACAATTGTAACAAAAATCAAGCAGTAATTGGCTGTGTTGAATTGTACCGTGTACCTTGAAATTTGTGGAAATGAAAATGATGTTGAAATGGATTGATTGTTGATGTGATGAATAAGTATGAAGATAAGTCAAGATATTGTTAAAATTTGGTTAGAAATGATGAGAAATTTAATAAGATGTAATGAACTGCCAATGTACTGATACCAATGTGCCTGTTTAACCAGTGTACATCAGTATGATGTTAATACAGTGTATCCAGAGATTTAGATAAAGAGATACCGGACTGACGGCCATTTTGATCTACAAATGCACCCTAGTTAGAATGTCAGATGGAGGCTCCAGCCAGTTTCATTGCCTGCTTACAGTTATGCTGGTACCCTCGATGTGGGCGCTTCACTATATGGTTCAGACTGCCCATCATCGCAGGTAACGGCTGATAATTTTGAACAGTAGGATAACACAATTTGCCAGCTCACTCGCCCTATCTATTTACATGACAGTCGTTCGTGAGTAGAAGGTTTTGGTGAAGAGGTTGACAAAATGGCGATGTTTGCATGCGCGACTTCTTCGTGACACACGGCGTCTAACTACGCGTTACAAGAAATTTGGGCAATCACCAATGCGTCAGGCGTGTAAGTGTTCGACGCTGAAAACAAATGCCTTCAGGATACGGGCCAATCAAGTTCTTAGATTGAATAACGGTTACCGGCGTTTTATTTTGGATAAGCCCAGTATCTTACAGTCAGCAAGGAATTGCACTGGAATATGTATGCCATGGCTGATGTCTTCAGCACATGTTGCATGAAGCTCGGCTTGGTATCTCCTTCTTTAAGTTTATGAGTATATCATAACTTTGTTTAAGATAAATAAAATCAACATGTAATACTAACAAGATGGTTATAGCATATTGACTTGACGTTTTGAAGATGCTAGGTTGGGGATACCAAGTTTTGACTCCAGCATCTAAAGAGCCAAAATAGGCCAGAAGTACCAGGGTTACTTGGAAATAGTATGAAAACAATTACGGGCCCATACAATTTATTGATGGGCCAATATGGTTTAACTAAAGAATTCAGCAAAGGTTTGATTTAAGAAAGAGGCTCATTTAGGTTTGTCAATTTTAAGATCTCTGTGATTTCTTGACCCAGACCTCTTATTGCCAGTATCTTCTAAATTACTAATAGAGTCTTGTTATGCTTTGATGGCAGATTTAATCTCTTTTTCTAAAAGGGCTTTAAAAATTTAACCAAGTTTATCATGGCTTTAACCTAGTTAATATATTATGACAAGAGAAACAAAATGATATTCAACAGGACATTTAAGGATGAAATATAGAGCCTAATTAAGACATTAATCTAGAAAATAATCATATTTACAAGTTAAAAACAATTGTTAGGTAAAATGGTGTTTCTCATACCCCTATGTATCATTGTTATCAACCAAATCTAACTAACCCTAGTTTAAGCATTTGTAACCAGGTTTAGTGTCAAATAAGACACTAACAAACAGCCTACATGAAATTGAACTACAAAAATAAGACAAAATGATTGAAATTGCTGGTGAGCATTTGGAAGAGCTTCTCTATGTCTTGATTGATAAAATGATCTGATTTATTGATTTATTAAGTTGTTTTCCAGTTTTTAGAATCAGAATATTGAAATCTCATCAGTTCATATTTCTCATTAAGGAATGATGTCAAATCCTTTGATATTTCGAATGATTACCGTTGAAGAAAAATGGTTTGATGATCAGTTGGGAATGAGGATGGTAATAGATTAAAATTATGAAGTAAGGAATGTGGGTTTGCATTAATATTGGCAATATTGTTTGTATTCACTGCCATCAAATTAAGTGTTGCCTTTCTTTGCTGATACGATAGATATTTTGTTTTACTAAATGGGGACATATAATTGAATACCTGAAATGTGAAAACCGTGTAATTTTACGAGTGCAAAATGTTACAACCATGTATGTTCACTGACAAACATAAGTTTTTGATTTCTGGCATCGAAAACACTTACGGAGCTCAAAATGAAAAGCTGGGGGCTATTTTCCCTAAAGATTGCCCAAAATTCATAACTATTAAACTAGTTTATAGCCTATTTAAAATGTATCATCAAGGCTATTTGTAGCAATATAATTTTGAGCCCAGTTAGCATATGTTACTACAGTGGAACCTTGTTAACACAAAAACCCTGATAACACAAAATGGTTGTTTGGTCCCAAGTATTCACTTTCTATATGAATTTAGTTGGATAACACAAACTAAAATCATTAGCCCCAGTGATTTTGTGTTAACGAGGTTCCACTGTATGTGTAACTAAAGTTGAAGCTGGTTCCCTGTCCATTTAATTGAAATCACTCCATAACTTTGTTAACTGCATTTTCTGAGACAAGAAACCAACATGGGTTAGACTCATCAGAGGTAATTTGTGTCTAAACCACTTGATACAATACTTTTTATAAGTAGTTTAATTTTCTTACATAAAGGGAAATGGAAATGATATTTTACATGGTATAAATGTTATATTAATTACGAATTGGCTTAAATGCCAATATTTATTATGATTTAATTTGAGAAACTATTTGGAAATGTCAGGTTATATTAACCGAGATATCTCAGATATTAGGATTCTATATTAGGAGTCAACTCGCCATGCGAGTGCGAGAAAGTCGTATCTGCAATAGCAGCTATTTTTCATTTATCTGCATTGCACACTGTAGACTGTGATTTTTTTGCATTCTAGTGACAAGATGTTAAATAAATACAACAGCCATTTCAGATACGACTTTCTTACACTCGCATTTGTAGTTCTACTACTCGCAGTTTCTGCGCAGTAATTGTTAACTCTGATTGTATACACAACTTTGTATGGCATGGTTATGTCATGATATTACATGCATGCCAGATCATTATTAGTGTTAAGCTTGTAATATTTGTAACAAATTATACAAATTGTTGACTGTATATTTCCATGGCAACTGTGCCATTTGTAAACACACTTTGATTGCGTCAGATAGCATTCAGTTTATATGTATATATGGTGGTGTAGTTATGGACAAATCTAAATTGTTTGCCGTTTAATCCATGATGATGATAATGATGAATCTTTAAAACAAAATACCAAAAAAATGATAAAAAAATGAGATAAGTTCTCTATAACTTTTTGTATTGAAATACAGTGTAGCATTATATCTTGATTTCTATTTTTTGAATGTCTCTCTCGGCTGTTTATGTGTCCTGCTTTGTTCTCTTTATCCTGGTGTTAATGTTCACAAATGAATCCCAATTTTTGTCACTCTCAGTGTTACCAAAGATAGCATCAAAAACTTTTTTCCTTGTTTTTCAGTTATATTTGAACTCTTAGCAATTCATTTCAAGACACGTACGTCTTGGTGTTGGTAGGTTTTTGTAACCAAGTTAGGCTTGTTAACCAACATTGGTAGTCCTAAACTTAGCAATTTTGTAAAAGCACACTTATCTCTGTCATAAATACAGAAACTTTGTAACCCATGTCCCTGACAGAACAAAATGTACCGATATTGTTTCTAGTTTAACAAAATTACATACTCTTCAAGAAAACACTAGTTACTTTATACTCACTTATTAAGGCATTTTATTTGTTATGAACTGAAGAATTAATATGCGCATTATTTAAATCTAAAGGTTTTTGGCATTGGTTATGGTTACCATACAAATTCACACAAGCCTTCTATGTATATATTCTTGAACTCTGCTGGTGTTCTGAAGCAAGCATTGCACTGAATAGGATACAATAGGATGAACCCATAATATTAAGTAGAAATTCTAAAAACATGAGACAAAAAATTCATCTGCGAGTTTGTTTTTATTTGTCTGGTAACCATCGTTAATTCTAGGTGTTGACCAAACTGAAGAAAAAAAGCTGTTGCCAAGAATAGTAGTCGGGTTTGAAAGTGGTTGATCAATATTGGTAATTTTAGGAAAATACTTTCTAAAAAACATGGTATTGATTCTTATTGACAGTGAACCCACCAAAAATATCTGTGACGTACTGTTTGGACTAATTTTCTTGGCAGAATAAGTGTTTAAGTATGTTAAATGGGCATATTTAAGTAGTATTTTTTTCTTGTATTTTCAAAATTTTATTCCAATATGGCTACCAGTTGGGCAAATGATTATGCTTAAACATACCCTCCTGAAGTTGATTCTTTTGAAGGTTTAGGACAGTTTTCCGTCATACAAACTGTCAAGCTTTGATTGGGATAGCTCACAACTTCTTGAGGATAAATGTGACCCATCATATCTATAATAGGTCCCGAAATCAATATTTAGATCACATTTTAAAGCCAAGACCTTACTTTTGATTATTGTATATTTGGTTGTAAAATTACAGGCCTGTAGCCGATTCCAAAAAAGATATAAACTTATGAGAAAATTGAGAAAAAAGTTTGCGTACTTTCTAAAATTTGAATGGATGTATTACCCTATTTTAATGTTGGAACCCGATTGACATGATTCTATACATGTCAAAGGTAACATTTGTGATAAAATTACAATTTCAACCCATGACAAGATTTTTAACGGTGTCAATGTCCCATAACACGTAATTCTAGTATGCCGACATTAAAGGCGGTGTCACACATCACCGTACCGTACGAATAACGTACTAATAACGAACTTGTTTGGTAATCGATATTACATGTATTTCAATGACAAATCCAGTGTACGTTATTAGGACGTTATTCGTACGTTTTGTGATGTGTGACACCGCCTTTAGGTACCTACTACCCATAGATATGATGGGTCACAAATAATTAATTGAGCCTGGCCAAACATACTTGGTGGGTGGCTAGTATATCCTCCAATAGGTCAACAAAAACAGGTCATTAAAATGTAAGGTTACATTATACGAATAATATTTACAACCTCATGTGATAAAATAATCATTGTAATAACATTTATTATGAATAATTATCATTGTAATTTACATGTATTCACAAAATCATAGCAGTAACTGGTTGTGTACACACCATCATCCAAACACTATATTGTATTCTATATGCGATTTTAATTTTTCAAATTTAAGTTCTCTTTTTTCAGTTGTCAAAATTCAAACATTTTTCTTTTCATGAATGTTAATGTTGCAAGCAACTGTTGATGTGTTTTGTTTTCATTTTTTTCCTTGTCTTGTAAACAAATTTGTGAACTTTTTGAAATTAAAAAGTTACCAGATATGTTTAGAATAAAGCCACACTATCAATTGAAATATACTGTGCGAATATGTATTATTGTTTCAGTCTCTATTTACTATGTGACCCATCGTATCAATAGGTATCTTAAAGGTCTCATTTTAAAGCCGACACTTAAAGGAACTTGGTCCGATTTCTCAAAATTTAGTTTTCAATGACATATGAAAGATGATCACTGAAGAGGTCTAAGTTTCAAATTTCAGCTGAATCAGTCAAACCGTTCTGATGTTATAGTCAATTTTGTTCAGAGCTGCCTATAGACCATATCGTTAATTGACCTACTCCCGCCGTTGATGTACCCCATCCACAGAATCGGACGGGGAACGGAACTCAGAGCGAAAGCAAGTAGTGTGTTTATCATACTTGGCCTCGTTCCGAGTTCCGATTCCCTGTCCGGTTCTGTGGATTTATCCCATCAACGGCGGGATTATGTCAATTATCGATATGGTCTATTTTGTAAAATTAATTATGGTAATTAGACACATTTTCATACATATCTCCAAAACGGAACATAACTCAGCAGTGAAATTTAACATGGGGTATCAGAAAAATATGAGCAACATTTTGGTATCAAAATCTCAAAAACTTTGAAAAAATGTTGAGGCAATCAGACCATGCTCCTTTAAAATAAAGCTACACCTTTCTTTGATTGTTGAGTGTATGGTTTAAAAGTTACAGTAAAATCTGTCTACGGCCTGTAACTGATTACCAAAAAAGAGTAAATTGAGAAAATCATGAATAATTTAGTTCATGTACTATCTAAATCTTGAATTGGAGAGGGGATTTGATCTTGGTTTTTAACATATTTTGCTTGTGTTTTGGGACCTGGTTAATAAGTGCTTCAAAGGTAATGTTTCTGATGAAATTAGAAATTTGACCTCTGACAAGATTTTTGACTATGCTCAGCTTCAATGGCCGTAGCACGTAATGAACCATACCTATGGACATGACGGGTCACATAATAAAGGAATTAAATAGGATATTTCCTATGGTAATATAGAATCATATCGCAATGATTTTTCAAATACCACTGTATGCAGTGCGGTTTAACCCCATCCTTTTTATGCAGATACACTTTAGAAACTGTGATAAGTTTTTCATGCTAATTAAGGTACTGAATTCATCCCACTTTAGCTCAGCAATGTAAAAAACAAAAGTCTCAAAGTAAGCAACCCACCCTTTTTATCAAGGCACCCTTTATACTGTAAATTCCACCCACCCTTTTGACAATATTTGGTTTTTGAATGTTTGAACATGCATGAAAGTGGAATACTACAACATTTGTTAAATGCATTGGAGCAAAAATCAAGATGCTAGGATAATGCAACACTGTACACCTTACGTTTAAAGCACCAAATGTCGTTCCTCAGACATGAGGGGTTAAATAGTGAGATTTGCTTACCAAATGGGGCAGTTTCAGTTGTTTAACATTTATAAAGCTTTGGCGGTCGGCCTAGAATGCAGCGATTTTTTGATTTTGCTCCAACATTTTTTTACAATAATTTTAGTATTACAATCAATAACATGGCATGTGTATGCGACATTAAAGGTGCAATTCCTGATTTTCACGTGGCCTCTTTTCTAGCTAAATAAAAAGAAGAGTACAGCATAAATATATACTGAACATTTCACTTGATTCCGACCGTTTGTTTCCAAATTACAAGCTTTTCAGCATTTTGAAAATC
>JXSR01S032491.1:6802-22416 GCA_000969725.1 Ophiothrix spiculata | reverse complement strand
TCTGAATTGAAAATAGACATCGTAATTTATCTGAATTTCCCATCTTTAATATGTTGCACAGACCAAATGTTGAGATTTTTTCGGTTCATTTTTCCATAGACATCTTAGAAAATGGCGAAAAGATTGAAGTGAAGTGAATGAAAATAAAATTCAACATTTGAAGAGTGACATTATTTTTTCAGCATATTATCCGTGAAATATTTATTTGTAAGTTCTGCAAACTTAATTTAGGAATTTTTTCATTATTTAATGTTTTGGTTTCTTCGTAAAAAAATAAAACATGAAAAATCAGTCCGTCGATATATTCCGTAATTGAAACCGGAAGTGGTTTCATTATGACAGATATTGCCTAAAATATAGAATTAAACACCGCGAAAAACATTTCTAGATATTAACCTTCCAGGGCGGTGTATATACGCAATAAATCATATCATTACATTGTGACGTAACGTGACCTGCGCATGGGCTCAAGCTCTACGTGGTAATATGGTCGATTGCGCAGGGTATCCGGATATGCCACTTTCATATGTCCCATAATGCATCTTGAAAGCACCGTAAATCCGGGAGTTTCTGCGCGACCGACCATAATTACAACTTGTTCTCAGATGACGTCGTGCGCGAAAACTTAGTGTACGGTACTTCCAAGTTGCATTATTATATAAGACAAACGAAAATGGTCTACTGAATACTCTTAAGATTAATAACTAGACACTTTTGTCCGTGGTGTTTAATGTTATATTTTTATTTTTCCATATAGTTGACTGTTTGTAGTAAACTTGGAGCTGACTCTGTTCCATACAACTCACTGTCGGAATTGAATTATATTTCCATAACTCGCGCGCTTAGGGTTAGTAATTTTACCTAACCCGCCAAAAACTCGCTTTCAGGCAGATAATAAGCTATAAACATGATAAATGCAGGATGCCACGGTTGGGGCGAATCCTTGTTCATATTTGTCCTGTCTTTTCACTATATTTAAGACTTTTACAGCTGCCGGTGTAATGAGATACAGTGTCCGTGTGACTGAGTGTCCTAGCTACTATTCAACTCTGTAGAACGTTCTTGTACATGTGCGATCAATAAATCATTGATTGCGACTTATTCCGTGTAGTTCAATTAGACCCGGACTCCTGGTTATGGGAGAAACTCAGTCTCATTGCACCGGTCAAAGATGAAACAAACAGTTGAGATTGAGATAATGCATTTAAAATCAGCCACTTAGTGGTATGAAAGACTTTAAAGGCTAATGTGACCAAATAGTGTGCTTCTGAGTGATTTTAAAGGTGCAAACACTCAATAAGTATATCATAGGGGCTCTGGAAGTCACCATGTATCCAAATCGCAAACTGGATTCCCAATTGAGGCTTGTAGCACCCTGTAATGTGTTGTTCTTGCTATATCTATATATCTATATTGTTTTTGTCTCTGATAAATGCTGACAGAAAAATTATACCCTAGGTCTACTTTTTGAGCATACGACACTATACAACGTGAATCAAAAAAAAATCTTGCCGGGAATCAAACCCGGGACCTCTCGCATCTAAAGCGAGCACGCTAATGCATCGACCAAAAGAGGACTTCCCCGTCAGGTCTATACACTGAACGAACCTATACATTCGTGACATTACTCCCTCCCTCACACTAGACACGTCCTCGTGTCTTAATCATAACATCAACAACTCCCATCTCGGCACTCAATCCAATGGGGGTCCGCCTAGGCGTTAAGAAACCCTAGGGACCACCGCTGCAACCAAATTGTAACGGGCCGAACGTAACCCATCCACTTACTCTACTGTAATAATCACGAAGCATACCAGCGCTTAATAAATTGTTATGCGACCCAGCCGGGACTCGAACCCGGGACCTCTCGCATCCAAAGCGAGCACGCTAATGCATAGACCAAAAGAGGACTTCCCCGTCAGGTCTATACACGTGACAATATGACCAATTTTGTAAGTATGTCTCTTTTTCGTCCATTCCAATGGGATTTACACAGCTAAGCAAGATACGGTATTAAGTTTATCACAATTATGTGTCATGGCATTTATGCTGAAAGCAAAGAAGTGAGAGTTTTGTCGCCATTATCTATGTAACTTTAACTAATTATGGAACTGGCATTGTAAATAAAACAATAATGGTTTAGAGTCTTGACGATATGCATCGATCGATGCCCATCGACGCGCAGTCTTTACACGCACAACGCATAAGGAATAGCGCGTGTTAAAGACTGCGTGTTGATGGGCATCGATCGATGCATATCGACAGACTCTGAATCCACCATAAGTGAGACGAACGCGTTCAAAGATCGGTAAGCCCTATATTTTCTGTTGATTGTCTTTAAACATGTTAAATTATATAGTTAAATATATTTTATATGTCCGGTAATTTTCTTGAAATGAAACTTTGCTGGTGTTTTGAAGCAAGTACAAAGATTGTAAATCTGTCAAAAATTCAATTTCTGCAAATTACGACCTTGACATGTATTTGTATTGAAGCGCAAAATGAAGTTCGACGCATTTACAGCTCATTTGGGATGGACGGCCACATATAGTCTGTTGTATGAGTCTTTAAGGGTCAAATTAAAGTTCTGTTTTATGTACCAAATATTTTGTGCAACAAGTCTTTGTTATCTTATAATCTAACACATAACTCCAATGAATCTTCTTATCAATAACGGATACTTAGTGTTGTAAATCACCAAACATTTTCACCAAATGCTCCTCACATGTGGTGTATTTATTTTTCATCACGAAGCCTCCGTGGTCATTATTAGGAAATACATTGGAATTATATATCAGATTATAGGATAATGTTGCACCAAACATTTGGTAGCCCATAAGAAGTATAGTTTGACCCTAACAGTGGCGTAGCCAGACATTTTGGTCAGAATCAGAAGGGGCAAACGCATTTCGTTTCAATTTTGCCGACACGTGTGATATACAGGGCGTCTCAATAAAAGTGTAACACTCGGAAATTGCTTGTTTAAGGCATGAAATCGTGTCGTAATTTATACAAATTTGATGTCAAATTCAAGATAAAAGACCTATCTTTCCAGTACAATTTACCCCATCACGATAGCTATGTCAATCTGGAGAAATACGCAATTGTTTGCAGGTAAGCGAAATCCACTCTGTGCAACTTTTCAATATAGAGACAAAAACACACGTTTCTAAATAACATTTTCAAACAATAGCATTGTATAAAATAACAGCATCCGTAAAGACATTTTTCATGATAAAATCTTTAATGACTTAATTTAAAGAACCTCTTACTAATATTTAAAAGTCATAAATAAAAATATTGCACAATTTCCATACTTTAGAGTTGATAAATTGAACGTATCAGGGTGATTCCAAAGTACCGTTTGTGACCGAAAAATTGGAAAATTTCACTTTTAAATGAACACAGAACCTAGCATAAACATAACATCAACGAGTTTGTTGTTGATAATGGTGCTCACTGATGGGATCAAGACATGCAGGTGTTCAAAGATTTAAACAATTGCCAAGATACTGAATAAAGTTCATGTAACGTTCGGTAACGTTTGTGACATCGCACGGAAATGGGTTTTTGCTCCATATGACTTCAAAGTAAAAATTCTCTGACATGTTAGCGAATTGTTTATTGCGTTTTTCACAGATGATGGGTAACATATTAACAAATAGTTCATAAAAGTGGTAGGGAATTCTATCGTCAGGATTTCTTTTAATGCAATGTTTTGTTTGGTAACGTCTGGTTTGTGACATTTTGGTGTAACTTTTTGGTAACGTTTGTGACATTTTTGAATTAAAACATGTGCTCATTCATGCGGGGATAGAAAAAATTCAAAATTTCTGATTAGAAAATACTTCTCACGTACCGAGTAACAAACGTATGACTGAAAAAACTGCTCATACGGTCGAATAAAAAAGCTGATTTTTTGCTTGGAATCAAAAAAGGTTTAGTTTTCATTGGAATGAGCCATCAGTGCCACATCCATCTGACAATATTGTTAAAGATCATGATGAATGCACTTTCTGCATGATCATGATAGTTACATAATTGATATCATAAGAACAATGCACTAACGCCAGTGCTTATTTGGTGCAAATCAATTATTACATAGCAGTTTTCACACATTTTACACATGTTTTATTGCTATTGTTTGAAAATGTTATTCAGAAACGTGTTTCTATCGCTATATTGAAAAATGGCACAGAGTGGATTTCGCTTACCTGCAAACAATTGCGTATATTTCCAGATTGACAAAAGCTATCGTGATGGGGTAAATTGTACTGGAAAGATAGGTCCTTTATCTTGAAATTGACATCAAATTTGTATAAATTACGACACGATTTCATGCCTAGAACAAGCAATTTCCGAGTGTTATACTTTTATTAAGACGCCCTGTATATTGAAAAAATCAATTTGCAAAACCAAAATCCGTTTCAAGAAAAAACAAGATGTTTTCACACATTCACAGTTGTTTGGGACACACTTATCAAAAAATCATCTCGTTCAGGCAGGTAAAAGAGCACACAGGGAAAAAAAGCGATCGATGGATACGCATGGATAATTTTGGGTCAAAGAAGGGAAATAAAATGAGATTAATTGGTCTTTTTCTTCATTATTTATCGTAAGTTTTCCCGTTAAAGTTTTTTTTCTTCCCAATTTTGTTTCGTTTCGTCATGATTTTCCCCATCAGATATTTTTCAGGGGAGTGACAGGCTTCCCCACCACTGGTCTTTAAGTTTAAACAAGATCTAAAAATCATAAACCGTGTTTCCTGGCAATGTTTGCAATATGTTTAAGTGCAATGTGGGCATAATTCTACGCTTATTCTCATCAAACCTTTTCAGCATCTAGATGAGCTCTCTGGTCCTAGAGAGATGATATACTTTTGAAGGTATAGTGACTATGCACTCTGGTCCTAGAGTAGATGACGTATTTTGACATACGGTCACGGTTGCCGGGGAAGGTTCCCCTACTCTTATTTCGAACGGCCGTAGCCTAGCCCGTGACGTTCTTTTACATCCGATAGTGTGTCAGGAACATTTCAGATGGGACCGACGGCTTTACGTGCCGTCCGAAGCACGAAGCAAGTAGAGCAAAGTTTCTTGCTTAAGGAAACAAGGAGACGTACCGAGAGCCGGGACTCGACCCCACGACAGACGAATGCATTTGATTATGAGTCCAACGCTCTAACCACTCGGCCACGCTCCCCTCTTGTCCATTTGTCCAAGGACGGATCCTTGTAGTAGCAGTACTAATAGTAATACTTACCCGTAACATTAATAGAGAAGGTACATATAGCTTCATTGCCAGATACATCCATGAAGGTATAGGTAACAACGGTAACCCCAATACCAAACCTATCACCTGGATTATGAGAGCTAAATCTCATCGGCGTGATGCCAGAGTTGTCAGAAGCTGTAGGTGGTGTCCAGGTGACAACTACTGGTGGTGTTACTGTTCTACTGATATCTGACGGACAGCCTGAGATGACAGGTGGGGTGTTGTCATGATCAGCTGAGAAAATATGAGAAGATTAAGCAAATGGACATTATGTGACTTGTTTACATCACATCATCTTTTCTTATTGCATCTTTTCAAAAGGAATTTTAGTTTCAGAGGATTAAGCAATATAAAGTGTTATACATATTGACTGTTATATGAGGGTAATAGTTAAAGCTAATTTACTATTGCCCGGAGGAAAAGGCCTGCTAATTCGACCGATCGACCAAGGGTTTAGTAGGCTCGGGTTTAAAGATCGTACTAGATACAGTTCAAAGTCACTTTTTAGATTTGATAGAAATTGAACCTCAATGATACTTATAATTTCTGTCTGAAAATCGACCTTGAACTTATTGGTTTCTTCCCATTTCTTTCTTTCTTTCTTTCCTCTTCTTCTTACAATTGTTTCATCTCAAAAACGATGAATCGGATATCAACCAAACTAGGTCGCAAGCATCTATGGGTCACTGGCTAAAGAACTTATTCCATTTCGTGACCTCAAGTTTGACCCCTGGGTCACAGGGGTCAAAAGAGGTCAAATCTAAGAAATGTTTCAACTCCGACAGGTTTAGTCCGATTTCGACGAAGCACCCTTGGATAAACGGCTACAAAAGTTATTACATTCTGAGACCTAAAATTTGACCTAGGGGTCACAGGGGTCAAATAAAAAGGTCAAATTTTCAACTTTGTCCGATTTCAACATTTAAGGTGTCAAATTGTTTGTCTTGGACCAGCGATCAAAAGTGTCAACGTTGACCTCATCACTCGACCCTTCCTTGGGGGTCAAAGGTCAAAGTCAATGGAAAGGTCAAATTATCAACTTTGTCCGATTTCAAAGCTTAAGGTGTCAAATTGTTCGTCTTGGACCAGCGATCAAAAGTGTCCATAGTGACCCCATCGTCCGACCCTTCCTTGGGGTCAAAGGTCAAAAGAAAGGTCAAATGTTCAACTTTTGTCCGATTTCAAAGGTTAAGGTGTCAAATTGATCGTCTTGAGCCAGCGATCAAACATGTCAATGGTGACCCCATTGTTCGACCTTTTCCTGGGGGTCAAAGGTCAAAAGAAAGGTCAAATGTTCAACTTTGTCCGATTTCAAAGCTTAAGGTGTCAAATTGTTCGTCGAGGGCCAGCGATAAAAATTGTCAACGGTGATCCCGTTGTCCGACCTTTCCTTTGGGGTCAAAGGTCAAAAAGGTCAAATTCTTAACTTTGTTCGATTTCAAAGGTTGAGGTATCAAGTTGTTCGTCTTGGACCAGTGCTCAAAAGTGTCAATGGTGACCCTCTTGTCCGACCTTTTCCTGGGGATCAAAGGTCAAATGAAAGGAAAAAATTTCAACCACGTAACTTCGCTCGTGCCCTTTACAAGGGCACAGCTTTGCATCTAGTATATAATTTTATATATTATAAAATTATAATTTGTAAGGTTTGCATAAAGAAAACAACATAAATCAGGAAAAAAATGGTCCCATTATCTGGGCAATTTAATATTGTCTTTCAAATACGAAAATGCCTTCTCAGTGTTGTTAAATGTTCATTTTAAATTTGTTGTGCAACCATACTTTGGTTTTGTTAGTGCAGCAGAAAAAAGATGGAAGTACAAATTACCTGAAACACTAATTTGTCAAGGGGCGCTGTTACCAGATACTATACTACAACTTACCAATAATAGTAACATTGAAGATACACTCTGCAGAGTTTCCAGATAAGTCAGTGAATGTATACGTAATCTTTGTGGTACCTATGGCGAAAAATAGACCTGGGTTATGTGAGCGTATGACATTGGGTCTAATACCGGAGTCATCAGTGGCTGTTGGCTCTTCCCAAGACACTGTAGTACCATTTGAGGTGACTGATATGTTTCTTGTAATATCCATCAAACAGTTCACAATTTCAGGAGGTTCAGTATCAGCAACTGCAAAAAAAAAAGTAAAATGAAGGTTTACTATAGAAGCAAGAAGATACCAACTTCTATACATGTCTCAACCAATATATATACAGGGCGAGTCAAATTAAAGTGTAATCAAGGGAGGAATTTTTTACAGGAAATCTGTTCATGTTTATCAACATTAATTATACTTGATAAATAGCAAATTTAATCAGCTTTCATAAGAATTTTAGTTTGTTGAAATTGATCAATGCATTTAAAAGTTACAGCTGTTAAAGTAAAGGTACCCAATTTTGATATCAAACAAATTTGCTTCAACGTGAACTCTTAACAGTACACCAGTGGGTAATATCTTATTAGCTCTTAATGAGGTAAAGGCAATATACATTTTGGGTGTAACAAAATACAGCATCTTATGACTGATTATATACCTCCAATTCAGTTTAGAAGTACATAGGTACTAAATTCTAAATTTTAATAATCATGATAATAGGTCACAATTTATTCCATGTAGTTTCAATAAGTGCGGATTCGCGATTTTAGAGGACTCCCACTCTTATTTCACCGGTATCCAGTCACATTCATTTAATTCTATGAAATGCTTGTAAATGCAATTCTCGAGGCCGCTGCCTGCTACAAAATATTTCACAGTAATGCGTGTCATTATCATGATTAGCATAATACATCGCGCGCTAAATTCCTGATTTGAAGTTGATCACTTGAACGTGATCGCTTTATAAATCTAAAATTTAAGCATTTCATCAATTTATTAATGTGATTATATAAGAAAGTTACCTTCTCTATTAGCTGCTCCAACCGCCCAAAAAATCAAAATTATCACCAGGACAATACCAACAACTATAACATGGCAGATCAACCAAAGACACACTTTCTTCTTAGTCAACGATGCTTTCGGCGAATTCAATTCTTTGTCAGGAGGTCCTGTTTGCATAATTTAGAATTCAGTGTAAATATTAAATAATGGTGCATTCACATGTAACAAAAATAATACATTTTTGATAAAAAGTGCCAATTAAAGCCCTGATTTGTGTGTGTATGATCATGAGTCATGAATTGGTCATGCCAATACGGAGGAGATGTAACATAAAAACTCTGTCTTCGTAGTTTTATTCCAGAAGTTTCATTCGTACCTCAACAAGTTTCCAGACAATTGAACAAATATTATGAGATCTATGGTTCAAAACGTGAGCCGAGTCAATGCTACAAGAATAATTTTTGTACACTTTTTAATGAGAAACAAACATAACTCTTCATGCCAAAAACCCAATAGTGGTGTACAATTACATTTTACCAATGCTTTCTGGTAATAATTATTTCGTCACATTTGCATGCGGTCTCAGATAGGGTCACATTTTGAACAGATATGGTCTCGGATAGGGTATCCATTCAAACAGATATGGTAGATTTATGGTCTCGGATAGATAGAGTATCATTTTACCCATTTTTGCCAATTTTTAGTCTCGCATAGGGTCACCTTCGGAACTCGGGTGGTTACCAGGAAACAAATATCAGTTACAGTTTTTTTATAATGTGTTAAACAAATCTTTCGTGAAAAGGTATATTTTGGCCATCATGTTCGGCCTCTTTTGGTGGCCATTTGGAAAATGAAACATGTGACATTTTGTATGTAAAAATACACTCGTCCAGAAAGGTATTTACAATCAAGAAATGTGGGAAGTATCCGCTCGACAGACAGCCAATGGTGGGCAATTATGGCACTAGCAGAAAAATAGACAGTGATATGTCCGACTTTATTTTAGTGGGGGCCCTTAACTGATAAATTAATACGATTACAAGCCATTACATTATTAAACACCGATCACATCCTTACCGACTTGCTCGACTGGTTCATCGATAACCATTCCTTGCATTGGTATGGTTGGTTCTAGAGTTTCTAGATGCGTCCTTGTTGCTGGTATCAGTCCAATGTAACCGTGATTATCAACATCTGACCTCGTTGCTGGATTCAATCCAGTATAATCCTGATCGCCTTTATGTATCATCGCTACTGGATTCAATCCACTGTAATCCTGGTTATCCCCATGTGACCTCGTTGCTGGATTCAATCTAGTATAATCCTGGTCATCCGTATGTGCCATTGTTACTGGATCAGTGTAATCCTTATTATCCCCATGTGATCTCGTTGCTGGATTCAACTTAGCATAATCCTGGTCATCTGTATGTGCCATTGTTATTGGATTAGTGTAATCCTGGTTATTCCTATGTGTCATCGTTGCTGGATTCAATCCAGCGTAATCTTGGTTATTTACATGGCGTGCCATTTTTGCTGCAGAGTAAGCCTGGTTGTTCACTAAACTCATGGTATAAACAAAACATGAGAGACAAAAGGTTTGCTGAAGTTGTTAGCTAAATGTTCTACGTAGATGGCATTTAATTCTCAAAATTGTTACATAAGCCATAAGTTCAAATGATAATTCATTTACATTTGAATACGCCAGAATAAGAACTCCAATAGCTCATTTCTGTTAATTATATTTATTAAATATGCATGCATACAAATTTCTGAAAATGGCATTTCCATGTCAATATCCTAATCATACTGTCACATTTGACCTTGTTGTTGACTTGTTTAGACATTGTTAGATAATTGTTATAGTACATTGTTGCTATACATTACAAGAACATCCCAACTCCACGAGCTCCCCTCTGCAACTATATGTTAGGAAAATTATCTAACAATGTCTAACAAAGTCAACTACAAGGTCAAATGTAACACTATGATTGGGATACAGATATGGAAATGCTTTCTAGTGATTTGAAAGCATTTTCAGAGATTTATATGCATTTATATTTTACATAACTTAACAGAAGGCAGCTCATGGAGTTGGAATGTTCTTATTCTAGGGTATTCATTTATAAGATTTATGTAATATTTGGCGCTGCGAAACAGTACATATTAAGCAGCTCTCTGCAGGACAGAACAGAATCCTACAGTGGTTATGTGTAACGATTATTTATTATCATAGACTCACCGGGTATATAATGTTTGCAGTGCCCAAAGAAGGAGCATTCGCACTGGGGACCAACAGCTTAACGTGACTTCCAAACCATGGAGAAATTAGAGTAAAGTTTCTTGCCCAAGGAAACAAGGAGACGTAAACCGCCTGACCCGGGGCTCGAACCTACAACTTCTGTATTACGAGACCCGTGCTCTAACCGCTCGGCCACGCTCCTCTCATACATTTGTAGAATAAATTATATAAGCACCAATTTAATATATCTTGAAGTATGAGCGCTGAGAAAAAGTACAAATTAGGCAGCTATCTGTCGGACAGGCTTCTATCCTACAATGGGAGTCGAAACTTTGGTGCATCTCTATCATTTAATATTTTTTCTTAATTTTGTTCAAATAGTGCAGTAAATCAAAATTACTACCAAGTAATTTAGTAATAAGAAACAAAAGAATGAAAACCTCGCCAAATAACAGTTGGCACTGCCAAGCGTAACACATTAATCAGCTCTCTGCAAAACACAACAGAATCCTACAGTGGTTATGAGTAACGATTATTTATAATCATACATTTGCAGAATAAACTTTAGTAGTACCAATTTAATGTATCTTAAAATATGAGCGCTGCGAAACAGTACATATTAGGCAGCTATCTGTCGGACAGGTTTTATGCTATAGTGGGAGTCGAAACTGGTGCATCTCTATTATATAATATGCTTAATTTTGTTCAAATAGTGCAGTAAATCAAATTATTCCCAAGTAATTTAGTAATAAGAAATAAAGAATGAAAAAAGATCTGCAAATAACCTCGCCAAATAACAGTTGGCACTGCCAAGCGTAACACATTAATCAGCTCTCTGCAAAACACAACAGAATCCTACAGTGGTTATGAGTAACGATTATTTATAATCATACATTTGCAGAATAAACTTTAGTAGTACCAATTTAATGTATCTTAAAATATGAGCGCTGCGAAACAGTACATATTAGGCAGCTATCTGTCGGACAGGTTTTATGCTATAGTGGGAGTCGAAACTGGTGCATCTCTATTATATAATATGCTTAATTTTGTTCAAATAGTGCAGTAAATCAAATTATTCCCAAGTAATTTAGTAATAAGAAATAAAGAATGAAAAAAGATCTGCAAATAACGTTTGCAATACTGGCATTTACCCAGACAAATGTTGGCACTGTTGAATCTTCCAATTTCATTCACATAAACTAGATTCAAATTTAATTTGAACAGCAAAGCATAAGATATTAGGCTTCAAACGACTGGATAAAACAGAATCCTGCAGAGGTTAAGTCTCATTTAATCATTAACAATTCCAGAGTTATTTAATATCAGCAAAATATTTGTGTATATTGAATTTGATTGCTGCAAAACAGAAACAAATTTGGCAGCTATCTGCTGGACAGATGTACATCCTGCGATAGGAGTCGAAAATTTGGTCCATCTCTATCAAACAATATTCATGCATTCATTTTGTTCAAATAGTGCAATACATCAATAATTTCCAAGTGTCTTAGTATAATAGGAGACAAAACTGAAACATCCTTGCACATATTTGTTGCAATCATTTACCAAAAGGAGAGTTGGCACTAATCAAATTTAAGATTGCAAGTACATTAATTATATTCAAATTATACCTGGAACGGCAAAGCAATACATATAAAATTGTGGCAAATACGTTCTGCTGTTAAGTCTCATTCAATGTCTATCAAAACATCTACTATTTATTGCACTATATTAATAGTACATTAAATCTTAATAATATGCAAGTATCTTATCACAAGGAGACAAAAGAAAGAAAAAACTCTGCAAAAATTTGGTGCAATACTGGCATTTATATTAACCAGAGAGAACTTTTGCACTGTTGAAAAAAGATTTTATTATCACTAATTATATTCAAATTGTATTTGGAGCAGCAAAACAGTGAATATAAGATTGTGGCAGAATCCCACATTTGCCAAGTCTCATATAATTATTATCATCAAGTTACAAAGTTTCTATAAGTACGAAGTTGTGAATATTGAAAATTGATTGCTGCGAAATAGTCATATTAGGCAGCTCTCTGCTGGACAGATCTGTATCCTGCAGTGGGTGTCAAAACTTTTAGACATGTTTATATTCTAAAAATCTTACATCTATTCTATATATTTACATGAGTAATTTCCAAGTAATTTGGTAATAAAAAAACAAACGTGCTGAAAATCCCACAAATCACTCATGCATTACCAGCAAAAGACAAAAAGGAAACTTAGGAATAATGAAAGGCAGAATGAACCTTCATTGATAAATGATAAAACTTTTGCTCTTAAAACATTGAATTTGAACTTTAACGGGTGGGATTTTGGATGGGTTTTTAGCAGCCATCTGTTCGTTGAAACAATTGCTATTACAATGAGATGTGAACAAAATTACATGCCTACAGGGAAGCAAATGACAAAGGAATTTATGATCAATGCTAGAACATAAAACTCCAATAAGGCCAATGCCAAATAACAAAGGCTGAATAGACCAGCATATCAATTCCATATGCACCTTCAAATGATTAATCAATGAGGCCATAATAAAATAAAGAAGGCTATAAGACAGACCAAGAATTATAGGCAAACCATTCGCTGGAACAAATTGGGTTTTCCTGCATTCGCTTAAAACTTTTATTGTCTACCACGTAACTTTGGTTATTCTCATGCGTAATCGTTGCTGGATTTGACCGAATGTACCAATGTAATCTAGATTATCCTTAGTTAATGTGCTCACTTCGTGATCACGGTATCTTATGACATACAAGCTTAAGCAGACAGGTTATAAAGGTTATAATCGGTGTGGCCATTTAGTGACCCCGAAGTCACTAAAATTTTGTGACCCCCCTCTCAATTGGGACCTAGACTTTCTGACCCTGGGCTCGAAGTTTGAGATTTAATATGTACCGTACAAGAATCATGGACGGCGGACAGTTTTAAGGAATGGTATAGGCCTACATGTCTCTTTCTGAAAAATTCTAGTAGTTTTAGTACAATTCAAGTACAAAATTTAGTACTGGAATTTAACTACAATTGTACTAGTATGAGGTTTCAAATGTGCTCCTTGGGCAAAATTATTGTTTAGGGTACTTTAAAATACAGCTGAATATGCATGATAATACAGCGTGAGTCAAAATGAAGTTGACCGAGATTCAAAACTGTATAACAAAAGAACTCTTGATATTCAAAGCAATTGGTAAGCACCTTCGAAATGTGCAGACGCTTCTGCTTATTTAAAAAAAAAAAAGAATGAAGGAAATCGTTAATTCCTAAGAATAAAAAACGAAATTTTCAAGCTGTCCACGGAATAAATAAGCAAACTAATTATTAATGCAAAGTAAACCCTAAATAAGCAAACCAATTAAAAATGCAAAGTAAACCATTGCTTGAGCAGAGTAATTACATGTTTATGAATACCCTACCCTTCATTTGACTGATATTTAAACATTGAATCAAGGAGATTGGCCATTCATAGGAAAAGCTGTCCATGATATGCTGATCTTTGAATGAAAGGAAAACAGAACCATTTAACAACTAGGATTTGATGCAGGAGTTTTAAATTCAAATATCAACCAATTGTATGCATAAAACCAGTTTAGAACCTGCCTGACACTGAATTTGTAAAGCTGGTCGTTGGTACATCGTATGACACCTTCTAACAAGGCAGCTCATAGTTGAAACCTAACTGAAAACACACAAGCCTTCAGAGGTTCAAAGACGTTTTCCAGAGCAAAGCTAAAGCAAATTGTAAGCCAGAATTGTTAAGTGCAAAAGAGGACCATGAGGATCTGAGACTTGGATTATGAACAGAAATGACAGACCTCCAAACTGCATCAATCTTTGCCGAAAGAAGACAGGGTATTAGTAACAGGTGACTGCACAGCTGAAGTACTTACTTTGCATTTTGTTCGCTCATCAATTCCGTGGACAGCTTTAAAAATGCGCTTTTTTACTAAAACAGGCATAACTTCTCCTACGAATTACCGATTTCCTTAATTCTTTTTTCAAAGTCTGCACATTTCCAAGGTGCGTAACAATATTGTTTTAAATATCAGTAGTTCTTTTGTTATACAGTTTTGAATCTCGGTCAACTTCATTTTGACTCACGCTGTACATGTCTCAACTACAGTACCAACAAATATGCAACAACAACGTTGAATGTTGCAGGGATGTATCTTTTCTACATGTATTTTGAGTCGTCCCGATTAGATAATTCTAATGTCCCGATTGAGAGGGGGGGTCACAAAAATTTAGTGACCTGGGGGTCACTAAATGGCCACACCGGGTTACAAGATTTTCAAAATCACCAGCAGGCAAAAGTTCCGGGCCACTAATACAGTAGGCCTGTACTGTATACGATATTCACTATACCGTATGTATGCACCTATAGCAGGTTTTCGATTTGGGTGACGGATGGTTCTACGACGTTGAAATTTACACAATTCCATCTGAGTCTGCGCGATTGTGCTGAATGCATGCGCAGACAACTCAAAGCGTAGATTCAATCCCCGTATAACGGTCCGTTGTTCAAATCAAAAGCTCCTTATTTGCTAGCCTTGATTCAAGGCTGACAGGTCTACACTCTTAAAAAGAAAGGATCAAATTGATCCCATAAAGTATCAAATATGAGCTTATCCTTTTTGGGATCAAATTTGATCCTTTCGTTATAAGAGTGTAAGGATGGTAAAAATATGGCCTAAATTTTCTTTTGGTTTTTCTACTTTGTCTGGAGACTGAAAACGGCCATATTGTACTCTCTCCAGGCCATATTGTACTCTCTCCACTGGAGAGAGTACAATATGGCCGTTTTCCTTCTTTTTTTCCCTATTTTTAAAACTACAAAAAAGAACTTTTGCAATGAACACTTTAAAACACTGGGTTATAATAAGTTTTATATTTACACTATAGTCCAGTGAAATACAGCTAAATAAATCTCAAACAATCATGACCAAACACTTCTGGAAACATGACCAACCTCCCTTGCAAGCTGTAAATATATATAAAACAACATTTAGGTTTAAAAACTACCCTGATAACATTCCTTTTATATAATTACTCTAAATTCTAATATTGAAATTCCTTGTTTATATGGTACTCCAATTCTTTCTAGCTACCTAGTAGCTTTATAGAAAGAATTATCAACATTCATAGGGAGGATAAGATAAAATTTAGAAGAGCCAGGGAGTAAGGGCAATTAAAACAGTTTTCCAACA
>JXSR01S032490.1:7906-21860 GCA_000969725.1 Ophiothrix spiculata | reverse complement strand
TATGGTTAACAAGTGGTAACGTTTGCTGTTAAGTGTAAATAATCCCCAAAACTATGTCCACAGGCCTGTATGTTCATTTCTTAATAATTTCCAAATTCAGGTTCGTCCTATTTTAGTTGACCACATCAGCATTTTACTATAATATGACATTGAAATTTTTGTAAAAAGTGTCGCATTATGCACATTTCCAAAATACAAAGCGACGACTTCATTTTGTGATCAACTTAATTTTGTGATCAAATGAACATATCCCGTTCGTGTTTGTCTATTAAAATATACAAATTTGAATATTTAGAAAATATTTGTTAATAAATAAAAATTCGAAAAACAGATGCATCATAAAGCCAAAGACCTTAGTCAGATACACGACAGGAACTTGGTTGTCCATGCAATTTTGCATGGTTGTATTGTCAAATGTAACGAAAATTAAGTTTCCCACCGTTGGGGTATGTACATGATGCGCAGACACATTATGAATTTAGTTCTAATACATTTTACATTGAAACTTCATCCAGTATAGTACGCGCCACTAATAAAAAAAATCTGCATTGTTATTTTCATTTTTTATGGTCTTGCCTTTCTTTTAATAATCAATAGTTCTTCTTACAATATCTTCTTTCTCCCGATTATGATCCGCCTGACTCATCTGCCAATCAAATACAAAATGTCCAAACCTGCTGCATTCAGAATTTTGCCATGCAATTTGATGAGAGTAAACTGGTAGGAGGTTAACTTCATTTCCGATGATAATTGATTTCGTCAGCCCAGAGCGCTAAGTGATATTCTAACAAACAAGGGATAATCAGGATGTAAATAAGATAGTAGAGCGTCGATGCCTATAACCTCATCGATTTCCATTAAACCGTACAATTCTACAAAATATCGAAATCTTTGCTCCATTCATCATAAAAAAACCTCCCATCCTTCTTTCTAAACCAGGTAAATATCGGACATTTCACAAAACAACCATGAAAAGGTAGTTCTATGAATAGAGGAAGTATCATGTAAATTTCATGAAATCAAATATACGTATTTTTGCTAGACGAAAAATAGACCTAAATAGTTAAAAATGGAGGGTTGAATGCTCTCTATAATCATCTGCCCATTGACTTTATGTGAAACTACATTTTACAAAAATGTAGTGTATCTTGAAAACGCATTTTTTCATTTTATAAAATGCAAAACCATTTTATAGAACGTCAAAACTCCCGAAGTTAATCAAAGCATCAATGTTAATTATCTGATCACGGGATTCTTTCATGCAATCATTAATCTATACTTACAAATTGTGAATTACCTATTAAACGTGTCTTATTAATGTCATATCACTGAATTTTCCATTTTGGTTCGTCTTTTTTCTTTTATCCATTTTGTAAGAATTAAACTGAACCTCTAAGGGGCCTTAACCTTACATTAGTATAGTAGCCTTACGACGAAAAAGGTCCCTTGCTGCTTACTTGTTGCCATATAACTCATACTATTTTGCTTACATTGGCAACCACCTTGCACCAATGTGTTTATACTAGCTGGCAGTTATAACTCACTAAATTGTAAATTACACTGTGGTAAAACAATATAACAGAAATCACTTTTACAAAAATAAGTTATAGAAACAATTCTTTAATATTCTTTTGTACTACTTTAAAAACATGAAACAAAATGCCCAACGGAAATGATCATGTTTACATTTTGTAAACTTTGTAAATATCCTTGTCTCCTGGCGTTGCCAGAGATCCTACCCTTATCCCCAACACCGACTGACATTTCCTATTAAAACAAGCCCTGGTATTCAATGACGTCATCAAATTTGTTTTGACAGTAAATCGGTATGCCATAGAAATATTGATACTTGCGTTTCCCTTGGGCAACCAAAATAATTATGTTGTGTCATAGTTACAGCTTCATCACGATCGAAGATAAAATTGGATCAGTTCTGGTTATATTGATGCCATAAATGGTAACAAATAATGCCTGAAATTATAAAGATATGGGGCCCAATCTTTGAATAATTTATAGTTTCAAAATTGAAAAATTGAATCATTGTGATGTTACATTTAAATTAGACAATTAAATATGTTAAATGTAAGTTTGCATTTAGCTGCTTTAAAATATATGCAATTGTTGTTATTCTTTGATCATGTTGATATGATTATTTACATTGACAGTCTGTTTTGCCTGCATTTATTGAAGCATCACAGGAGTAGGCTTTGTGTCCATTTTGTGAGTGACTTACCAACAAGAAATTAACTTAACCAAACTTTACAATAAATAGAAGAACTGGGCATCAACAATTCCGCAACGGTCAGAGACCAAATTGGCATTCGGTGTAAATAAAATGGTTTCTCTATCTCACCTTTTTTACCTTTCTAACCATTTCTTTGAATATATCAAACTGTTTCATTAATTTTTCAACAACCACTTTCACTTCGTAGACATTTGAAGTTCGGATTTCTGGGCAGGGCTGACGACATATTTAGATGTACTGGTCAACATGTACCCGTCAAATCTTCGTATTCGGAAAGCTCTTTTACCTTGAAACTTGAAATGTGATTGATCACTTAATCTTATTTTGGTCTGTCAAACGCACAAATCGAAGAATTCTTAAAATATATGAAATTAAAAGGATAACTAAAATGAAACCAATCTTGACAGATCCAAAGGCCTGTAAGGTTTCCTTTCGACGAAGAATTGTAAATGTCAGCTCATCTGTAGACACTGAATTAACCATCCCAAGTAATACAAGAACAGCATTATATAAGCTGCAAATCTCTTCCATGTTTTTTTCTCCTTTTGCTTTCAATAAACAATAAACTTTCACTTGCCCTTTTCCTGGCAGATTGTCTAAATCTTATGTCATTAATATCTCTCGAGTATTGTGTTTTTCATCAAATATGAAATTTGATATATAAATGTATAATACATAGATAGATAGATCATATTGCAAAGCGAACATTTGATAAATAAAGTCAGGCTCGACTGACATTGAAATCAAATGGTAGCACGCATTCATTAATTGGCCATTATGCAATCACTTCCGGGCTCTTTCTCGGAGTTTTTTTTGTCTCCTTGTCCCAATTCAGACAACCACTTCACTTATGTTACATCTTTGATCGTTAGAAAAGTCTTTGATTAAGAAACTTACCTAACTGGTAACTTAAGCAGGTCACTTTGTATTATGGTTAACAAGTGGTAACGTTTGCTGTTAAGTGTAAATAATCCCCAAAACTATGTCCACAGGCCTGTATGTTCATTTCTTAATAATTTCCAAATTCAGGTTCGTCCTATTTTAGTTGACCACATCAGCATTTTACTATGATATGACATTGAAATTTTTGTAAAAAGTGTCGCATTATGCACATTTCCAAAATACAAAGCGACGACTCATTTAACTAAAATTTGACTTCATTTTGTGATCAACTTCATTTTGTGATCAAATGAACATATCCCGTTCGTGTTTGTCTATTAAAATATACACATTTGAATATTTAGAAAATATTTGTTAATAAATAAAAATTCGAAAAACAGATGCATCATAAAGCCAAAGACCTTAGTCAGATACACGACAGGAACTTGGTTGTCCATGCAATTTTGCATGGTTGTATTGTCAAATGTAACGAAAATTAAGTTTCCCACCGTTGGGGTATGTACATGATGCGCAGACACATTATGAATTTAGTTCTAATACATTTTACATTGAAACTTCATCCAGTATAGTACGCGCCACTAATAAAAAAAATCTGCATTGTTATTTTCATTTTTTATGGTCTTGCCTTTCTTTTAATAATCAATAGTTCTTCTTACAATATCTTCTTTCTCCCGATTATGATCCGCCTGACTCATCTGCCAATCAAATACAAAATGTCCAAACCTGCTGCATTCAGAATTTTGCCATGCAATTTGATAAGAGTAAACTGGTAGGAGGTTAACTTCATTTCCGATGATAATTGATTTCGTCAGCCCAGAGCGCTAAGTGATATTCTAACAAACAAGGGATAATCAGGATGTAAATAAGATAGTAGAGCGTCGATGCCTATAACCTCATCGATTTCCATTAAACCGTACAATTCTACAAAATATCGAAATCTTTGCTCCATTCATCATAAAAAAACCTCCCATCCTTCTTTCTAAACCAGGTAAATATCGGACATTTCACAAAACAACCATGAAAAGGTAGTTCTATGAATAGAGGAAGTATCATGTAAATTTCATGAATGGTATTTTTGCTAGACGAAAAATAGACCTAAATAGTTAAAAATGGAGGGTTGAATGCTCTCTATAATCATCTGCCCATTGACTTTATGTGAAACTACATTTTACAAAAATGTAGTGTATCTTGAAAACGCATTTTTTCATTTTATAAAATGCAAAACCATTTTATAGAACGTCAAAACTCCCGAAGTTAATCAAAGCATCAATGTTAATTATCTGATCACGGGATTCTTTCATGCAATCATTAATCTATACTTACAAATTGTGAATTACCTATTAAACGTGTCTTATTAATGTCATATCACTGAATTTTCCATTTTGGTTCGTCTTTTTTCTTTTATCCATTTTGTAAGAATTAAACTGAACCTCTAAGGGGCCTTAACCTTACATTAGTATAGTAGCCTTACGACGAAAAAGGTCCCTTGCTGCTTACTTGTTGCCATATAACTCATACTATTTTGCTTACATTGGCAACCACCTTGCACCAATGTGTTTATACTAGCTGGCAGTTATAACTCACTAAATTGTAAATTACACTGTGGTAAAACAATATAACAGAAATCACTTTTACAAAAATAAGTTATAGAAACAATTCTTTAATATTCTTTTGTACTACTTTAAAAACATGAAACAAAATGCCTAACGGAAATGATCATGTTTACATTTTGTAAACTTTGTAAATATCCCCTGGCATTGCCAGAGATCCTACCCTTATCCCCAACACCAACTGACATTTCCTAAACAAGCCCTGGTATTCAATGACGTCATCAAATTTGTTTTGACAGTAAATCGGTATGCCATAGAAATATTGATACTTGTGTTTCCCTTGGGCAACCAAAATAATTATGTTGTGTCATAGTTACAGCTTCATCACGATCGAAGATAAAAACGGATCAGTTCTGGTTATATTGATGCCATAAATGGTAACAAATAATGCCTGATATTATAAAGACATGGTGCCCAATCTTTGAATAATTTATAGTTTCAAAATTGAAAAATTGAATCATTGTGATATTACATTTAAAATGTAAGTTTGCATTTAGCTGCTTTAAAATATATGCAATTGTTGCTCTTCTTTGATATGATTATTTACATTGACAGTCTGTTTTGCCTGCATTTATTGAAGCATCATAGGAGTAGACTTTGTGTCCATTTTGTGAGTGACTTACCAACAAGAAATTAACTTAACCAAACTTTACAATAAATAGAAGAACTGGGCATCAACAATTCCGCAACGGTCAGAGACCAAATTGGCATTCGGTGTAAATAAAATGGTTTCTCTATCTCACCTTTTTTACCTTTCTAACCATTTCTTTGAATATATCAAACTGTTTCATTAATTTTTCAACAACCACTTTCACTTCGTAGACATTTGAAGTTCGGATTTCTGGGCAGGGCTGACGACATATTTAGATGTACTGGTCAACATGTACCCGTCAAATCTTCGTATTCGGAAAGCTCTTTTACCTTGAAACTTGAAATGTGATTGATCACTTAATCTTATTTTGGTCTGTCAAACGCACAAATCGAAGAATTCTTAAAATATATTAAAATTAAAAGGATAACTAAAATGAAACCAATCTTGACAGATCCAAAGGCCTGTAAGGTTTCCTTTCGACGAAGAATTGTAAATGTCAGCTCATCTGTAGACACTGAATTAACCATCCCAAGTAATACAAGAACAGCATTATATAAGCTGCAAATCTCTTCCATGTTTTTTTCTCCTTTTGCTTTCAATAAACAATAAACTTTCACTTGCCCTTTTCCTGGCAGATTGTCTAAATCTTATGTCATTAATATCTCTCGAGTATTGTGTTTTTCATCAAATATGAAATTTGATATATAAATGTATAATACATAGATAGATAGATCATATTGCAAAGCGAACATTTGATAAATAAAGTCAGGCTCGACTGACATTGATATCAAATGGTAGCACGCATTCATTAATTGGCCATTATGCAATCACTTCCGGGCTCTTTCTCGGAGTTTTTTTTGTCTCCTTGTCCCAATTCAGACAACCACTTCACTTATGTTACATCTCATATCAATTTCTCTTGAGTATGAGTCTTAATATGATACGAAAGTTAATATAGAAAATGATGCTTACGTGAAAATGTCATTAAAAGGGAACTTAAAATTGAAATTGGTCGCTTGTAACTACTTATATTTGTTTCAAACATATATCCTTTTTGATTATGATTAAAATTCGAGTAATGAAAATCTGTAAACAGTGATTGTGACAATCGTTTTCATTTTATTTTGTGAATTATCCATGCTCTGTATTAGTAAACTAAATATTCCTACACTTTGATAAAGTTGAACTTGATTTGATCGTGAAATCAGTCCTCCTTTAGGAAGTTCAATGGTCTTATTTTAAGTGAAGAGTTAATACCGCTTTGCTTAATTTGAAATGATTAATTCCCTTTTTTACCACATTAGCCTCTCTGATCCTCATGCAAAACTTACTTAAAAACATTTGTCATAAATCGGCTTCACAAATACATTAATTTTTCAACAACCTCATTCTCATCCTTATGTTGTTGACATTTGAGATACGGATTACTAGTTTGGGCTGAAGAAGTTAAAATGTTTTGGTCAACGTATGTCCATCAAATCTTTGTGTTCGATAAGCTGTTAAACCTTGAAACTTGAAAAATTGATGTGATTATTCTGTCCTTTCTGATAAATTGGTCTGTCAGTATCAAGGCAATTCACAGATATTTGCAAAATCGTAACAATACTCTTATTTGCTCCGCAATAGTTCCGATGAACCAAAGAATAACCATGCAAGTAGAAGTTTAATGTGATCTGTTTAAACTTGTCACATAGCGATAACGAACTGTATGTTACTCATTTCATAGTATACCGTCTCCACGATGATATTTGATCGATGGTTTTTGATGAAGAGTAGAGTCTATAAATTTATACATTAGCCTTTGACTTATTCATTTCACTCTCAGTATCTTTAGAAATGGCGATAGGAATATTTAAAAAACGGTTAATATTTAACAGTAATTTTTCTATCCGTGTATGAATGAGCACATGTTTTAATTCCGAAATGTCATAATCTAATCAGGAATCATACAGTTTTTCTATCCGTGCATAAAAGAGCACATGTTTTAATTCGAAAATGTCAGAAACGTTACCAAAATGTCACCTTGTTTAGGCTTTCGCCAAGGAAACCCAACTTAGTGCTTGGTACCAAGGAAGCTAAAGGAAGCTTATCTTTTACAGGGCTCCAAGATGTTTTTTAAATTCAGTTTAGAATGCAGGAGGAAGACCGGAGTACCCGGAGAATAACCTGAAAACCAAATGCACATAAAGCGCCGGGCGCGGGACTCGAACCCGGGACCTCTGCGCCAACCCGCTCCCCCTAACACATGTTACCAAACAAAACATTGCATTAAAAGAAATCCTGACGATAGAATTTCCTACCACTTTTATGAGATATTTGTAAATACATCACCTATCTTCTGTAAAAATCGCAATGAAAAATTTGCCAACATGTCAGAGAATTTTTAATTTGAAGTCATTTGGAGAAAAAAACACACATTTCCGTGCGGTGTCACAAACGTTACCGAATGTAACATGAATATTATTCAGTACTTTGACAATTTTTAAACACATACTTGTCTTGATCCCACCAGCATGACCAGTGAGCACCATTACCAACAACAAACTCGTTGATATAATATTTATACCAGGTTTTGTGGCCATTTAAAAGTGAAAATTTTCAATCACAAACGTTACTTTTGAATCGCCCAAATGCCACTAACCCATCTTTATAAAATGAAGTAATTATCAGAAATTGACAATTGAAATACATGCGGGGCAGTAAGTCACTTCCGTGCTTCTTTCTTTCTTTCTTTTTTCTTGTTCGACCTCTTGACTTTTTACAATTAACAACCTTCTCTTCTTTTCCATTTGCTTTCAATGAAAGAAAGCTCACATTCCTCCTTTTCAGACAGATTGTCTAAATCTTATTCTATAGATTTGTCTCGTTTTTTATAACCTATCGAATAGATCATTTATAATTCAAAACAACATTTGATAAAATAAAAAAACGTCAAGTTGAGTTCAATTTATAATACACGTTCAATAATTGACCAGTTGAAGTCTTTGTATAATATGTATATATAATGTTGCATCCCAGGTTTAGTAACGTGTGAATCAGTTCTACGCCCAAATAATCCTTAATCCAACTTATCATTGCATCCGCTGTCTAGTTAACAGCATTTTCCCTAAATTATAAAATTTAATCCCAATAATTTAATGCATTTCCGTTTCTGACGCGGAAGTTGTATGAAAGTTAATTCCAGTGTAATATGATTTGCGATTTACGAATTATGTCAAGATGTCTTTGACAATAATTCAAAGATTTAGTGGACCGAAGAATTACCGAAACGACAATGTGATATCAAATATTTAGGTCAAGTTGTTGTTACACAGGATAAGAAATAAGGCATTAACATTCTTAGGTGAGACACTAAGCATCAAGTCAAAGCAATAATTTATGAGATTACACCTTTGATAGGGACACTCAGATGATAATACGGAGATTTAAATAAAGTAGTTCTGTAGTTCAAAGTTCAGTAGTTTCCTAATTTTATTAGTTTTCAGAAGTATGCATGTATGTAGAATTTGTTAATTAAGCTTAATATCGTTAACGTTTTTACAGATAATAACACATATCAGTTTTCATTTAACAGAATGCATAGTAGTATTTAATATTTTTGAGAAAGAATGTAGAAACAGAGGAGAGTCTTCTTATAAATCTAGATTATGTTAATTTTGGAAGCATATTTATTCTCTTTTGTTTGAAGCTATTTAAAGTCTGAAAAAGTACAGTAAGGAGCGCGACTTGCTAATGCAGCAAGCCAGTAGCTGCGATTCCATCCATTCTTGGTAGGTGTCCCTCTTAGTCCGGGAACATTGTAACATAAATTGTATGTGATGCAATCAGTAAAATAATAATATTTAAAGGGCAAGTTACAACGTAATCAACGTGATCAATAATACATGTGTTATTGTTGTAAGCAGCGTATATAACAATTATAAGCAAGCTTCACATGACTGCCTAGTATGAGACGAGGCGCTTGAAGATGGGGATAGTTATAAAAATAACACAATAATCAAAATAGAGGGTATTTATACCGCTCGCTGATTACCCGCCTTACAGACGACAATCACACAGCTGATCAGGGAAAGGACATGGAATTATATATAGGAAAGAATTCCGATTTTTGATGTAAGGTAAAACAGGAATATCCGGAGGAAACCTTCCAAGACTGGCATGAAATCGGTAAACCAAATTCACGTGCAACCACTAGCTGCATTGGTGAAAGGGAAGTATGAATAGTTTAATTTTGGGGCACTTTTGGCACAATTTTGACTCTTAAATACTAAGATAGACAGTTTTGAATGTAGAAATACAAAGAGGAGACAACTAATATATTGTTTTTGTACGTATATTAGCCATCCATGCTGCAGATAACAGCAGAGACTTCAAAATTTGATTCTTTGAATGTCATTTCTGTATAATGTCTTTCATGTATCCTCATGTAATGTAAAGGTATTCATGAAATCATGACCTATTTGAATGTAACACAATTGTTATTTTGTAGAATGTAACTATGCGTCGGCGAAATCTGATTTGGTTGATATTTGTTTTGAAATAGAACGATCAAATAATATCTTGTGTTGAGCTTTAAAATTTAGATCTTGTGTTGAGCTTTAAAATTTAGATTTTAAATTAAGAATTCAATTACAAAATGCAAATCCTACTTAAATTACATTGAAACAGGTATACATTTTAATATAAGTAAGTGTTATAGTACGCGCCCGCAGGGTAAGTACTATAACTTACTTATCGTTATACCACAAACGAATCACCTAGGGAATCAGAATTGTTTCACATATAGTGTGTCTAGACAGGGCTTGTTATCCCGTATAGTATGTCTAGCCAGGGCTTGTTATCCCATAGAGTGTCACAAATTTTAATTAGGATACCATCACAGTAATATCTCCAAGACAAGCTTATTTTGTATTGCCACTGGCAAAGGTCCCCAATTATTACATAAGATTTTTCTCTATTAGGAGTTGTTATCATGGATTATAATTAGTAAGGAGCAATGTTTTGTCCTAATATGAGGTAAATATCACGTTACTTCACCTCATAACAACGGTTTCCAAGTCAATCCAACTGTTACATAACAGTTATCAGATAAAGGTCAACAAATCCATGTCTGGTTGAAATAGTTGGGACACTTTTTGGCAAACAATAAATGTTATGTAATAATTGGTCTGACTGGGGCAAAGTTATAGAACTTGAGGTTGTCTTGACGTGATAAATGGTACAAACATTGAACAAGTCAAAAAACAGATGGTGGCTAAGAGACATGATAATTTTCTTCAAGGGTGTAAATTATCACCAATCCAGTAAGGTTTGAAGTATCTCGATTATAGTTTCAGACTGGTTTCAATTTTGTAATATCATTTGGTTAGATTTAAAAGATGAAACCATTAATTATCAAACTAATTTACCAGTGTTGCTCTGGAAAGCTAGACCGTGAACAGCCACACATTATTCGTGTTTTATTCACAGCTTAAGAATTTTTCTTCTTAGATCATAATTATAAATGAAATATTTGAACAACATTTCTTCTTATAAATCAATCAATCAATCAATCAATCAATCAATCAATCAATCAATCAATCAATCAATCAATCAATCAATCAATCAATCAATCAATCAATCAATCAATCAATCAATCAATTAATCAATCATGACGGATGTACATTGCAAGTTCTCCCTGCTGCGCTTATATACAATGCAGACAGTTTTTTCTTTTCGGCGCAAATTTATCACTTATAGGCTAACAACGTTTAGTTTTGCTTGTCATCCTCATCATGTGTATGAAACGGAAGAACTCTTATGTGGCTGCCTAGCCTGTATGAGCCGTAAATGCCAGAAAAAACTTTGCGCTACAGGGTGATTCCAAAGTAACATTTGTGACCAAAAAATCGATGGTGGGATCAAGACATACAGGTGTTTAAAGATTAAAATAATTGCCAAAATACCGAATAAAGATAATGTAACGTTCAGTAACGTTTGTGACATTGAACGGAAATGTTTTTTGTCCAAATGACTTCTCTGACATGTTAGCGATTTTTTTTATTGCGCTTCTCACAGATGATGGGTAACATATTTACGAATAGTTCAATAAAGTTGTAGGACATTCTATCATCAGAATTTCTTTTAATGCAATATTTTGTTTGGTAACGTCTGGTAACGTTTGTGACATTTTTGTGTAACTTTTTGGTAATGTTTGTGACATTTTTGAATTAAAACATGTGCTCATTCAAAAAATTCAAAAATTCGAGTAACAAACGTATGACTAAAAAAACTACTCATATGGTCGAATAAAAAGCTGATATTTTGCTTGAAATCAAAAAAGGTTTAGTTTTCACTGGAATGAGCCTACAGGTGAAAATACATGTCAAGGTCGTAATTTGCCGAAATTGATTTTTTTTAGAGATTCACAATCCTTGTGCTTTCTACAAAATAACAATTAAGTTTCATTTCAAAACAATGATAGGAAATGTGAAATAAATCTGCATATTTTCAAGACAATCAACAGGAAATATAGGGCTTACTGATCGTTGAACGCGTTTATCTCAGTTATACGTTTTACTCCCTGACAATCTTTGACGGACCATAAACATAACTTCTGGAAATCGTGTGAAGTTCATTAAGGTGTCATTTTAATCCTTTAAGCACGGTCATTGCAAATAATTAAAAAAATGTGAAAATGACAAGAGGTGACATTTACTGCTGGTTTGGGATGGACGATCACATGTATTATTTTGTAAATACAGAAAATAGTTAATTACATTATTCCGAATGCTACAATCAAGTAATATCACGTGCATGTCATTAAGAATCGGCAGATTGTGCTCTAGTTTTTAGAAAAACGTAAAATGTACGATTCTGGGCTATATGACCTTAAAATCCATAAATCACACGCCCGCCTTGAATCCCTTGAAGTTGATGTAACAATTGACAGTTTTTAAAAGTAATGGTAATGGACGGGTGTTTCTTTGATAAGTGGGCTGACATCACGGATACATGATAAGTATTATGTCACCGATATTTTTAAACAAATAGACGAGAGATTTCTCTTAACACCCACGGTGATAATCAATTTGGTGTCACAATTTGGTACTTTCATCGATACGATGATTGCTGTCTGACTACGACATTGTTCATTTACTGCTTAATTGTGCAATACAAGTCTTGAAGAAAATCGTGTCGCCCACAATGCACGCCTTTAGGACCAGTGATATAGCACAAGTTATATTGCAGAAGTTGTGAGGATCATTACAGTTCAACTCTTTTAACCCTGTTCTACTCACATCATTTAATCTTAATTTCTGGACATGTCTAGCTTGTACCAGGTGTCCCAAAAAATGGTTACATGTAGAAAAATGACGTGTGCTAAAACTATAGTAGTTAGAGAAACGAAACTTTGCACAAATTATATTACAACCCTCTTCTAGATACTTGTAAAATTTGAATATGACAGCATTATTAGTTTTTGAGTAATCAACAAATGTAGATATCTATGTCAGAAACGCATTTGTTCAAAATTCAACAAAATAATAAGCATACACGTTTTGTAATATTTTAATGTACATTTTTTTCTAAATGATCATGATCAGACTTTATATTAAACTAAATTTAAAAAAATCAATGAATAATAATTGAACTCTCTTTCAGTATATCTATTATGCAAATTAGGGGTACCTGCATTCCATACATTCCAGAATGAGTTGTTTATATTGAACCTGTCAATCAAGTTGCGGCGCGAAAGTTGATGAAAACGCATAAAGCACAATCAAATTTTCATTAATTGTTCAACTGTTTAAACATTACTGAAAACTTGTGTAAATTTTGAAAAAAATAATCTTAAACTTACAGGACATGTTTAAATTATATATTTTTTTTATTTATCAGCAAATATATTAAGTTTAATGTGACATTTTACATCAAACATAAGACCAAGATTAAAGAGAAACCGTGTATACTTAAAATAACTGCAGCTCTATACCGAAATCATATAACTGTAAATATAATTCCATAAATGGTTTTGGATTTCCAATATTTGTATAGAGTCTAAAAAAACAATTAAGTTATGTTGCCATCGTGTAGAGTACGTAGCTACACTAAAGAGAAACAGTTCATACCAGGGTACACACAGTTTCTCTTTAATCGTAACCTTTAATGTTTATTTTTGAGCGATAAAGTTAATAATTTTGTTCTCAAAAATGCATAAAAGTGTTTGTTTTAATAAGTTGTTTAAAGTTTGTATCAAAGTATCTATATAACTTGGTGCCTTTTTATTTGATTTATCCTGTAAATATAACGGTTTCTCTTTAGTGTGACTCCTGAGTGCATACCAGTGAAATAAAAAAAAGATTGCAAGATCATTAAATTGTTGTGGAAATTCTTTAACATGTTGAGCCAAGTCTAAAACCACCCCATAAAACATTGCAGTAGTAAGTAACAGGGATAAAAATGCCCTTTTAGTTATAGTTTTATCACTGACTTTGGCTACTACGGCATTTGTGCATTACCTAGCTTAAAGGGGGTACAAGAAATTTAATGTAGTGTGCCTCAACTGAAAAACTTGGATTATCGATATTGATCATATATGGCCAATCAATCGATTTTGAAAATCCA
>JXSR01S032489.1:0-26064 GCA_000969725.1 Ophiothrix spiculata | reverse complement strand
ATATTCATATTCATATTTATTATTTCCATATAAAAAGAAACCAAGGTTTTTACAGCAAAACAACACAAACAAAATTAAAAATAAAAACATATGGAGGAGTAGGCTGGAAGGCCAAAGAGGCCTGTAAGTAGTCTACCCCTTGGTAACATAAATTACTACGTGTATAGTCATGACCACTGATTAAAACAAGACAAGACAAGGACAGGCTCAAAAATCGAAAAACATGAGTCACAAAATGCTGTGACTGGATATTTTTTACGTTGCAAATTCATTTGTACTTTTATATGAGAGATTGTTTAAGTGCATTTCAAAAATGTTTGATAGTATTTATTTCTTTTATTGAATTAGGGAGCGATTTCCAGAGGATGGGGCCACTAGAACGAATTCCTTTATCAGAAAATGATTTTTTGTTATTTGTTATATAAGGTCTTGTTGGATAGTTATGGACATCGGAGCGTTTTGTAAAATAGTTTGTAAATGCTACAGGAAGATCATTTATAGAGTATTTGTACATATATACCTAGTTCTAGTGTATACATATCATGTATTGTAAGAATATCACAATTTGCAAATAATGGCCCAGTATGACTTCTGTAAGGACTTTTTGACACAGTTCTTATTGCCCACTTTTGAAGCTTGACTAATTTATCAATATACAATTTGCACGTATTTCCCCATATAAGGATACCAGAGTTGATATAGGGTAAAATCAAAGTACAATAAAGTGTGTGTAGAATACAAGTTGGGATAGAAAATTTCAGTTTGTTCATGACACCAATATTGCGAGAGATGGTTTTAGAAATACAATATATGTGATTTTTCCATGTGAGGCACTCATCAATTAGCACACCTAGAAATTTTGTGCATTTTTTCTTTCCAGACAAGTATCATTTAAAATAACTTTTAAATCATTGTGAACTCGTGAAGTCATATGAGGAGTACCTAAAATCATGTAGTTGGTTTTACTGGCATTAACTGATAATTTATTTGCCTTGAACCAGTTACTGATTTCCCTCAATTCCTTGTTTACAATATTAGTATTGCTGATATCATTATGTGAATACGAAATAGTAGTGTCATCGGCAAACAATAGAAAATCAAGAACATCTGATGCACAAGTTATGTCATTTACATACAGTATAAAAACAATAATCATTTCACACTTTTGTAGCTTTGCAGTTTTGTCGCTTTTCAGTTTTGCCGCTTCATGTCGCTTTGATTTTGCAGATATCGATTATCTCTGCGACGTGTAGCTTTGCCAACCGGAAACGACAAGATTTTTCTAAAAATATACGTCAAGCAGCGGCAAAGCTACAAAACTACACGAGTATGAAATCAGCATAAGAGAAAATATAGTGTGCCTCCATCATGCATTGCTTCCTATTGGATATTTTGTACATGAAATTATGGGAGTAGTTAGTGAAGAAACATGCCCAAAATGTAAGATTACAACAATTGACTTTGATTTAAAGTTATACCATGCATGTGCTTAAATTTATATATTTTTCGGTGACAAAAGAATTTTTTTGACAAAATACATTGAAAACCCTTTTAGAAGCCTTTATAATCTATACCCTTATTTCCATATTTTTGCTATTTTTATACCCTTTCCAGTGTACTCGAGTACATCGCCTGTTCGTAAAAAACTACCCTTTTTACCTGTACTTGTATTTTTGTACGCGCATGGTGTCTACCTTGTAATGACAGTGCTCACTTGAACATTTTTACCTACAAAAAAGTGGTAAAAGAAGAGTAAATTTCATCTCATGACCCTTTCATGTTTTTGGATATAACTCTTGAACCTGATTTTATTTTATTCGGTACTCAGAAAACATTTACAAACAGCAATATTAAAATATACATTAATCATGATATTTTATTTTTAAACAAATATATAGGCCTAGTTAGAGTACACAGGAACATTTATACAAAGAGTACCAAGGATATCCCAAAAAGCTTTTAAAAACCATTCATCAGAGATGGGTCAAAGTATACTTTCATGCTTCATTATGATGAGAGAAACATGTAGAATGGGTTTGAAAAAGATCTGACCAATTTCCAAATTTGACCCCTTTTTTCAAACTTTTTGAGATTTTGGTACCAAAATATTGCTCATATTTTCTCATTACCAATGAAAAATTTCATAGCTGAGTTTTGGAGTTATAATAGGAAAATGTGTCTAATAATGGTAAATTATTACAGTAAAGCATAGGCGGCTCAATCTGAAATACAAAATTGTCAATAAAAAATCAAAATGTTTTGACCAATTCAGCCGAAACTTGAAACTTAAAGCAAAAAAGTGATAAAAATGAAGCGCCCCCATCACCCATGACTTTTGATTTTTTTAGCTTACTTTGTTTGTTTTGGGTAGATAGTAAATACACTCCAAATGATTTGGCTTAAATATGCTTACTTTTTCTTTTATGGCCATTTGTTGAATTAAATTCAGGATCCCAAATTTAATTCAACATGTACATGTATTAGTATAGGAAAGCATGCGCTTTATATATCCATTTTTCAATGGCAAAATATTTTTTTTGACAAAATACTCTTTAAAACGCTTTCAGATAGGCGCATTCCTCCATTTTATGCTGTTTTTACTAAAAACCAATTTTGATAAAAATCTTATACATGTAGTATTGCTTTAAATCTCCTTGGTGGTCATCTTTCATATGACACTGAATTTTGTTTTTTATTTAAAAATCGGACGAAGCTTCTTTAAAGTTCTAGACATTGCCTCATGTCCACCCCCTTGAATGTGTAAAATCACTGACTTGAAAGTTGCTCCAGCTGTGAAAATTGTGTTAACTTGAACTTTTATATACTTCTAGATAATAATTGATGAATTGGTAAAAGTACATCATATTTTGACAGTCTGATATTTTCACACGGATTGCCACTATCTTTTGTTTTACAAACCAGAGAACGGGAAGCATGCTTTTTTTAGACCTTCCAATAAGTTTTACTTAGATTCCCAGTTTCTACATGTGTATTGGGGTTGTTTAATTTTAATAATAGGATTAAAATGAAAAAGAGAAGTGAAAATAAGACCCTGGTACAAATTTAACTTCTGGTTCTGTCTACCAGTTTGATAGTACCACCTTTAGCCTGTAACAAAGTTCACATTGGGGTTATGTTATTCCTCAGTGCTGGTACTGGATCCCGGCACTGGATAAGAGATTTTTGGAACAGAGAACATAAAATTATGGTATAAGTGAGAGCTGAGGGCACCTCTCTGGTAAATACCAATGCATGCCCCTCTGCCCGGCCCCGCTGCAGACAAGTCAAAATGATTGTGGATCTTCTGTATTGTGTGCGCGTGTGTGTGTGTACACCTAAAGTCAGTCTAGATAAAATAAGCAGGTAAGTAATGCCCCGTTCACACTAGCTAAAAAGTCATTGGTAGTCGTAATCGATTTCACTTAGGTCATCATCTATTTCATTTTCCTAAAAGGCGTAGGATGTCATAGTTCGTATGACTTGGATCATCTTTGGTCATCCTTCATTTTAAGTGAATTCGCGTTAACTACTACATATTACGACTTTTCACCAATGTGAACGCAACACATCGTCATAATTCATGTTCAGCTATCGGCTCATGACCCATGACTACTGCACTTCTGGCGATACAAACTGAAAGTGATTTTGATGAACCGCTGCATACAAACATGTGCATGAACACTCCAAACCCGAGTTAATTTATGCTCATCCTCTGCCGTACCGTAATAGGAATTGAAAATTTAATTGATTACGACTACCAATGACTTGTTAGCTAGTGTGAATGGGGTATTTAAGTTTGTGTATGAGTGTATCATGTATGGAACTAGTTTTGCAATACCATTTTAACGGTTTTTCAAATTTCAAATATAGAATAACACTCAAAAATGTTTGAAAGTACATGTAGTTGACAATTGAACATTAATACATTAAGAAAACAAAGAAAAGTTGTGAAATTCATTATAGTTATGTGCTAAAAACAAAGCAAATAACAAACAGATAATTTGAATCACACCTATAATATTCTTAGATATTATATTTGCAAGGGCTACCAGTTATAAAGAAGTATCAGAGAAGCATCATTTATTCTCTAAGTATACAAGTATGGAACTTAACTGGAATCCAACATTTCTGCAAGCCACGTAAACCAAATAGTCATTCGGGGTTCTCCACACAAAGTTCTAAGCGGCATTCCGTCAACTTGAAATACAGTTCATGTCCATTCGGTCCAACTTCCAAAATCCAAGGTCCATCTACACACGCAAATGTCTTAATTTTTCAGGTTTCCTCCCTTTCCGTCATTAACACCAACGATGAAAAATGCAAGAAGAAAGTTCGGTCATTAACACCAACGATGAAAGTATCACCAACAATGATTTTTTTCCCCAACGATGAAACTTTTTACCAACAATGAAAGTTTATAAAAGGAAGAAAGTTTGTAAAAGGAATAGTTGTCGGTCAGTTTGAGTGGTGTGAACTATCCGCCAGCAAACTGGTTTTTGGACCAGTATCTTTACATGCTTTGGGCGCATGTGGGTTGAATTTGGGCACTGTGTGCTGAAGACACTTGAACTTGACCACACATTCGGGGAATCTGCTCGAAGGCGATGGTCTTCCATGGTCACCCATGATGAATGTTGTTAAAATGTAGAAAAATATGTGAAGAGGAAACTGTAGTAAATGATACAACAGCTAAAAATTGTCATAAGAAGTATATCATTAACCGCTACAGGTTTGTCGCAACTCGCTGTCCAAAGAAATGTGAAAAATTTCACTGAATCTTCTGACTCGTTGGATGAAAATTGTACTGAACCATCAGTGTTGAAATAAAATTAGATGCATAGTTGAGAAGAAAGTTTATACTGAACCATCAGTAGAGAAGAATATGTTTTACTGAACCATCAGTATTGAAGATGCAACATCATAGTTGAGAAGAAACGTTTTTTTTTTTTTTTTTTGCAAAATTAGCGTAGCAACATGCCAACAGTAGCAAAGCTATGAAAGAGTTCTCATGCCATAGTATTAAAGATGCAAAGTCAGTGTAGCCCCTCAATGGCCACCAGATATAATATTCTTGGATATTATATTTGCGCGGGCTACCAGTTATAAAGAAGTATCAGAGAAGCATCATTTATTCTCTAAGTATACGAGTTTGATCTATAGTGGCTATCAGAGCCCGTACATGATGTTATATGGAGCTCTGGCCAAACGATGTTGACTGTCTCACACCTGGGTGTTGACTGCCCCGAGTCAGAACTAGAATGGTAGCAAGGTAGAATGACTGAACAGTAAAAGGGGGAGTGGCTATTGGCTTAAGAATAGTAACTTTTAATGATTGGTCTATTTGGTATGATAGACATATATGATGGACATCTTACACACCAATCCATTGTGGGATATGATCTGCACCAGCGTATCCAGGGGCACCCCCGGGTCTGACCAGCAATAAAAGGGAGGAAATGATAATACAAAAAAAGATGAGTCATTTTTATATTAGTATACTGTATTGTTGATTCAGTCTCTTTGTGTCAGTAATAACTGTACTACGTACCATAATGATCAGACGTTTGCAACCAGTTTCAAACTATGATATGAAACTGACTTTAACGGTGAACGGCTATTGAAATTGAAAAATAAAAAATAGCGTAACTCAAAAACACTTTAACGGAAAAAAATCCAAATTTGGAATACAAGTTTCTCTCATCATTCTGCACATTCTGTGAAATTTTGAACAAATTCTGTGCAGGACACCACAGCCGTTAGAACTACCTTAATGTGCCACAGAAAATAACAATTTGTCAATGAATGTTCATGTTTATCAATTGTAACAATGCACCAAATTACCACTAAAATTGCTTCAAAACCACAAAATTTTCCTGAGGGCTTGGCCCCTTGACCTACACCCGGGCTAAACCTGCCGGGGCACATGGCGGCCTTCAGGACCCAAGGACGTCCCCAGAGGGGGTGGGAGATGTGGCACCCCAATCATCAGTTTAGTCGGCAAAATTGTGCTGCTGTCGGCAAAAAAGAAGGGGCAAAGAAAAAAAGGAGAACTTTAAAATAAGTAAAAGTTGGTAAAGTGTTAGGCTTTCTACTAGTCCTACAGGTATAAGGCCATAATTTCAATAGCTGCCTGATGCAAGCTAAACTCAGTGACATGTGTCGGCAAAATGAAGGAGTACAACCGCCATTTTAGATTTTTGAGGGCACGTATTGCTATTGAGTTAGAACGGAATATATGTGGGCAAAACTATGCACCAAATAGTGTGAAAATTGTTGAAATTTCAAAGTGTTTAGCTTTTGAGGGATCAATCCTACCAAGACACTCCCTCCATAAGTTGTGTCTAATGTTAATGTGAGTGTCTGGAGAACATTGCCCTGATTTTGATGAAAAAATGAGCAATCGTGTGAATAGTGTTTCAAAATTCCCAAATTTTTAAACTGTACTGAGCATGCGGAGGTGGCATAATCCCCCCTCAGACACCCACTCCATATTTGTCTAATGTTTAATGCAACTGAGTGTCTGTAGTACCTTTCCCAGATTTTGATAAAAAAAAATGCACCAAATCCAAATTGCGTGAATAGTGTTTCAAAATTCTAAAATTTTCTTACTGTACTGAGGAGGTGCATCACCCTCAGAGATCCCCTTCACATGTTTTGTCCACTGTTCAATGCGAGTCTCAGATTTTAAGGAGAAAAAACGCTCACTTGTGGCATCGGGTAGCAAAACTATGCACCGAATTGAGTGAATAGTTTCTTGAAATTCCAAAATTTTCTAACTACATCCCTCTTTAATATGCACTCCTACACATGAAGTGCATCAATTAGCAAGATCTATGTACAAAATCGAGTGATTTGTGTTGTGAAATTGAAAAAACTCTTGAGAGAGCAGACCCCCCTCATCAGTGTTTCCGCTAAGGATTTTTAAGTTGCGCCAATTTCGGTTGGGCAAGTAATAATTTACGCACGGCGGGGGTCCAGGTGCTCGCCTAAGGGCCCCGGTCAGGTCCAGATGCAAAGCCCCGGGGTCCAGGGGGCGGAGCCCCCGGAAGCACCTACGTTTTAGATGATCTAAACTTCAACTTTAGATGATTTAGTTTCTTTTAGAAAAATAATAAAAAAAAGCAAGCTTTGATTTTGGAAGTAGTTCTAAATTTATTTAGTATTTAAAGTACTTAATAGAAAAAAATTAAATTTGAATAGCTTTACATCTTAGAGCTTTCAGTTATAAGCTTCTTTTGTTAGTCTACTGTTCCTGACTACATCCCTATGTCATTGCCTTGATTCTAGAACTTCCCCTGAATGTCGCAATGCATTATTATATACCGTAGGCTTCAGAAAATCACGTCATAAAAATTAAATACAATTTCACAAAATCCATTACTTGGTAATTATCCCAATTAGTGAAAGTTATTAATTGAACCATTTTAACCATTATTTGTTCGTAAGGAAATGCGAAATTTAATCTTCAAGAGACACCATGATACCATGAAATAAATTGATTGGAACATGGTCATAAAATATTTATTTTTGCACAAAAATCGCGAAATTCCGATGACGAATGCAAGTCCCAGGTATGACGTCACGAATTAATATTCATATTTTAATACCAGGTCTACCGATTGTGAAAATAAACATAGAGAAAATCGGAAGGCCATAAATTTAGCGTAGTTTTCGGTACTTTTCTACATATTAATGGATGATCGAGCATTTCTATTGCACTTAAACATCAAACGGAACACACAATCTAATTAAAATTGCAAAGATTGTACAGATATGTGTAAGGCCTTTTGAGAAAAAGGCAGTTTTAGTCGGGTAAGTGAAACTAGGTTGCCGAATTTTGCACCGGATTTTGCGTACGGAGGCGAATTTTAGCGTACATTTTGTTGCTTTTTTACACCATTTTAATGGATGAGCGAGTACTTCTATTGCATCTAAACATAAACGGAACCCAGAAACTAATGTAAAGTGAAAAATGTTCTTTGATTTTCATTTGGGGGTTTTGAGAAAATAGCAATTTTACCTGGGAAAATAAGATATAAAATAAAAAAAATTAAAAAAAAAAAAAAAAAAATCCGACCGACCGACCCGAAGTTTCAAATTCAGTTTTTTGGCCTTACACTCTGCGCCAATTTTTGTCATACGGCCTTAGCAGAAACACTGCCCCTCATACAGCCCCTTTGCCAAAGTACCTCTAGGGAGCAAAACAGGTTTACTTGCAACAATAAATTATTTTAATGTGTCCTATCTAGATGGGTGCTATGGACCATATGTAACATCACTAGGGTGGACACAAAATAAGTCTGTTACATGGGACTCTGCAGGAGGGGGTAAAAGTCATTGCAGGGGGCAAATTTGAAAATTGGTCAAATCTTGTTAAAAACCATTCTTACATGTTCCTCTCATCATAACGAACCAGAAAAGGTATACTTTGGCCCATCTCTGATGAATGCTTCAAGAGTTATATATCTGAACAAGTGTTTTTCATCATTCTGCACATTCTGTGAAATTTTGAACAAATTTTGTGCAGGACATTAGAACCACCTTAAATATTGTGTTTGCCCCTTGTTTTCCCGCTTTCAATTGTGACACCCATTGCTTCCAATGGGGGTGGGGTGGGAAGTAGGGGTTTGACCTCCCCACCATCCACATGTCCAATTTATAGCTAAGCCCCCCCCCCAAAAAAAAAAAACAAACAAACAAACAAACAAAAAACAACAGTAATATTAGACCATGGATTCTCAAATAGCGGCGCAAGCGCCAAATTTGGAGAGCGGTGCTTTTACTCAAAAAACAAGGAAATACATTAGAAATACACTGCAAAAAGGGTGTGTGTGGCACTCTAGCGTACATTTTTCTCATTTATGTGGCACATTGTTGAGAATAGTTGAGAATCCCTGAATCAGACCATGAGAGGTTAGTGTTTTAGGATCTATAATTAATATGATAAATTGTCAAGGACTTTCATCTGATTAGTACCACTTAGTATAAAAGGGGTTATGGGGACGTGCCGCAAATTCGGGTATCAAAATCAGGCCTTTTAATATTCCAATCGGTCCTTTTTCTTCGCAAAATGAGGTATTTTGATGGGTTTTTTTTTTCAAAATTATCGAAAATTTGCGCCAAATGCTGCAAATTTGGACATTTCTTCTCAAAATATACCAAATTTAGACAGAAAAAATGAGATTTTTGATTATATTTGGCTCAAAATTTAGAAGATTTGGTTATATCGATGGGTCAATTTTTCTTAAAATTGGTATTTGGATGGGTGGTTTTCTAAATTTCCCAGAGGCACGTCCCTACCAAAACCAAATTTGAGTACCCCCCCAGGAGTAGTACATAAAATGCAAATATTTTGTTTGGTGATCAAACCAAATAATTCAAAAACAGGAATATTAACCCTTTTAATCCGACGAGCCGGTATATACCAGCTCACGTGTACATGTACCGTATACCCGACGAGCCGGTTTATCGGCTTCTAGGTCGCGTATCAGAAATTTGCTGTGTCTGTCAACAAGCATGGGTAGTTACAATTTTCAGTGGTCTTATTTATATTAGAAGACATCAATGAAGCTCTGAACCGATGGTTGATGGGTCAGTTTGCTCTTGTTTATTAGACCGAGGTAAACAATTCCTTATATTTTTGTAAATTTGACCAAAAATTGTAAAGAAATGTTGCTTCGCCGTTGACTACAACTTAAATGTCGAACATGTTGGTCGACATAAAAAGTAATCTTTTATGAATGCTGGTTATTGGAAAAAATCAGAATACTCTAAAATGAAAAGTTAAAGCAACACTATAAGATTTTGATCAAAAATGGTTTATAGTAAAAACAGCATAAAATGGAGGAATGTGACTATCTAAAAGCGTTTTCAAGTGTATTTTGTGAAAAAATTGTTTTGCCAGCAAAAAATGGATAAAAAGCACATGCATGCTTTCCTATTCTAATATATATGGAATTAAATTCGGGATCCCGAATTTAATTCAACAAATAGCCATAACAGAAAAAGTAAAGCATCTTTGAGCCAAATCATTAATATCTATCAAAAACATACCCAATAAGCTAAAAAAATCAAAAGTCATGGGTGACAGGGGCACTTCATTTTTAACACTTTATAGTATTGCTTTAAAGCAATGGAAATCGAAATCAGAGTAAGTTTAGGGGTTATGTCGTGTTTTTTAACTTTTGGGCTGGCCCGGGTCAGCGGTACAGATATACATAGAATGGCCAGGGTTCAAAGGGTTAAACTCTGTATGATTACAAAAGAAAAAGTGATTTATTCCAAAACAATAAGCCATGAAAATTGATTATACTGCCCTCATATGAAATGTATTACATTTTAACACAAAGAAATGCACTACCATTGAGGGCAAGAAGTTTGTTAACCAGACATATTGAGGGGGCAAAAAAAAAAAAGCAACAGCAATACATTCTGCATTTTACAGAGATATTTATATAACTCCCACCCTGTATGAGCTTCACTGGCTGCCAGTCAAATCTGTGTCATATTTAAGCTCGCTGTTCTTGCATTTCGTTACTTTGAATCCACTCTTCCATCGTACTTGTCCTCGTCCTTGTGTTCGTACAAACCACCACGCTCGCTGCGCTCGTCCTCCGAAAATTACTTGTTGTTCCACGTGTAAGTTTGAAGGCAGCCGGTGAACGCTCTTTCACGTTTGCAGCTCCGACTGTTTGGAACTCTCTTCCAAACAGTCTCCGCAACTACTCCAACTTGTTGCAGTTCTAAAGTGAGCTGAAAACATACCTTTTTCGGCAAGCATCTGTTTTTGTAGTGTTTTTGTTTTAGCGCTTAGAGTTTTTTGTAGATTTTGCGCTATATAAATGCGATTTATTATTATTATTATTATTATATTTGCACATGCTTGAATATGACGTACATGTACCAAATGTGAATAATAACAAACAAGAAGAACAAATTATAGGCGATGTGTGGATTGATTAGACACATACCCTTTAAGAAATGAATTTTCAACTTTATCCCCTTATGATTCATCTCCAAAACCATCTATAGATGGAGATCCAGATCAATTTAGATCTGCATAACTAGTGAGGTTATTGCTTACAAGCTTGGCTGCATGTAGGTGTGCTATTGATGCATTGTGGTGACACAGTGTAATGCTTATACACACTCTTTAACCGCCAAAATACCACAAAATGATCAATTTCCCAAATAATAGGCTCAAAAGAAACAAATATCTATTTCATCACAACTAATCGGGAGATGTATGATTATAATAACATATACAAACCAAGACCCAGCATACGAATTAATCAATTAAGGTAGAAATCTCTCCCTAGAGGGCGTTTTTCTTTCAAAATGGCCGCTAAAATCCCATAAAATTACAAATTATTTGCAAAATCAGCGTAGCAACATGCCAACAGTAGCAAAGCTATGAAAGAGTTCTCATGCCATAGTATTAAAGATGCAAAGTCAGTGTAGCCCCTCAATGGCCACCAGATATAATATTCTTAGATATTATATTTGGCTACCAGTTATAAAGAAGTATCAGAGAAGCATAATTTATTCTCTAAGTATACGAGTTTATTCTATAGTGGCTATCAGAGCCCGTACATGGCCAAACGATGTTGTTTGTCTCACACCTGGGTGTTGACTGCTCCGAGCCAGAACTAGAATGGTAGCAAGGTAGAATGACTGAACAGTAAAAGGGGGAGTGGCTATTGGCTTAAGAATAGTAACTTTTAATGATTGGTCTATTTGGTATGATAGACATATATGATGGACATCTTACACACCAATCCATTGTGGGATATGATATGCACCGGCGTATCCAGGGGCAACCCCGGGTCTGACCAGCAAAAAAAAGTGAGGAAATGATAGTAAAAGTCATTTTTATATTACTAGTATACTGTATTGTTGATTCAGTCTCTTTGTGTCAGTAATAACTGTACTACATACCAAAATGATCAGACGTTTGCAACCAGTTTCAAACTATGATATGAAACTGACTTTGATGGTGAACGGCTATTTACACATGTCAGAAAATTAGCTATAGAGTGAATAGTTTTGGGAAATGGGAACCAAACCCTATTTCTATTTAAAGGAAACCCTTCAGTGGTAACATATTTAATAAGTTTTATATTATTCGGCCAATTTCTTATGTTTTTCTTTATTTTTTGAAAATTCCCTAAAAAATCCGAGTTTTTGAATTTTCATGTCAAGAGGGAATGTGCTATGACATTCAAATTTTAGGGGCTGGTGAAGGATCACAATAGCTAAATTCTCTCGTGGGCTTTTTGCCATAAAGTGTTTTATTATCAAGAAAATTGATTTTTTAGCTCCTAAATTTAGGCATATTTTCAAACACCTATAAAATTTACTAGAAACACTTTAATTTTAAAAGCCAACGAGAGATTGTTTCAAATTTAATAAGCTTTCATTTGACACCTTGTTTGTTAAAATTGAAGCATGGGAAGTATGAATGAAAATTCTGAGAAATCTGGCTATTCAGTGTTTCTAGAAATTAACGCAATAAAATTCGGGAAGTAAAAACATTAGAAGTCTCGCGTTTGTAAACGATGAAAAAAATTCTTTCAATCAAAATTTGTGACAATCTGTGATCAGTTTGCAATGCAAAGAAAAAAGAATTATTTTCTTTGGTGAACGACTGCCACAGAAAAAAAGTATTTTGTAAATAGCATTTTTTTCAGAATTTGACAAATTTTGTGAAATTTTCATGGTAGCCAAATTTGCCATGTATAAAATCTATGGGAAATTGAAAAATAAAAAATAGCGTAACTCAAAAATGCTTTGACGGAAAAAAAATCAAAACTTGGAATACAGGTTTCTCTCATCATTCTGCACATTCTGTGAAATTTTGAACAAATTCTGTGCAGGACACCGTAGCCGTCAGAACGACCTTAATGTGCCACAGAAAATAACAATTTGTCAATGAATGTTCATGTTTATCAATTGTAACAATGCACCAAATTACCACTAAAATTGCTTCAAAACCACAAAATTTTCCTGAGGGCTTGGCCCCTTGACCTACACCCGGGCTAAACCTGCTGGGGCACATGGCGGCCTTCAGGACCCAAGGGCGTCCCCAGAGGGGTTGGGAGATGTGGCACCCCAATCATCAGTTTAGTCGGCAAAATTGTGCTGCTGTCGGCAAAAAAGAAGGGCTGGGCAAAGAAAAAAGGAGAACTTTAAAATAAGTAAAAGTTGGTAAAGTGTTAGGCTTTCTACTAGTCCTACAGGTATAAGGCCATAATTTCAATAGCTGCCTGATGCAACCTAAACTCAGTGACATGTGTCGGCAAAATGAAGGAGTACAATCGCCATTTTAGATTTTTGTGGGCACGTATCAATTGCTATTGAGCTAGAACGGAATATATTTGGGCAAAACTATGCACCAAATAGTGTGAAAATTGTTGAAATTTCAAAGTTTTTAGCTTTTGAGGGATCAATCCTACCAAGACACTCCCTCCATAAGTTGTGTCTAATGTTAATGTGAGTGTCTGGAGAACATTGCCCGGATTTTGATGAAAAAATGCAGCAAATCGTATGAATAGTGTTTCAAAATTCCCAAATTTTTAAACTGTACTGAGCATGCGGAGGTGGCATCATCCCCCCTCAGACACCCACTCCATATTTGTCTAATGTTTAATGCAACTGAGTGTCTGGAGTACCTTTCCCAGATTTTGATTAAAAAAAATGCACCAAATCCAAATTGCGTGAATAGTGTTTCAAGATTCTAAAATTTTCTTACTGTACTGAGGAGGTGCATCACCCTCAGAGACCCCCTTCAGTGGCGTAGCTAAAGGGGAGGCCGGGGGGCCGTGGCCACCCCCATTACTGACCTGTCCGTCGGTTAAAAAAAGCGCCCGTCGGTGAAGTTGAGCCGACCGGCCGCAGGCCGACGGCGATACAGCACTCAATACAATTCTGTTGGTTCATCTTCATATTATGGCCCCCCCCAGTTTCGAAAACCTGGCTACGCCACTGACCCCCTTCACATGTTTTGTCCACTGTTTACTCAAAAAACAAGGAAATACATTAGAAATACACTGAAAAAAGGGTGTGTGTGGCGCTCTAGCGTACATTTTTCTCATGCCGGGTCCTTTTTCTTCGCAAAATGAGGTATTTGATGGTTTTTTTTCAAAATTATCAACAATTTGCGCCAAATGCTGCAAATTTGGACATTTCTTCTCAAAATGTTAGACAATTTTGCCAAAATAGACCAAATTTAGACAGAAAAAATAAAGATTTTTGATTATATTTGGCTCAAAATTTAGAAGATTTGGTAAAGCGCTGTGATACCTGTGTTTTCATGTAAGAGCGCTATATAAATGCCTGCATTGTATTGTATTGTATTGTATATCGATGGGTCAATTTTTCTTAAAAATTGGTATTTGGATGGATGGTTTTCCAAATTTCCCAGAGGCACGTCCCTACCAAAACCAAACTTGAGTACCCCCCCCCCAGGAGTAGTACATAAAATGCAAATATTTTGTTTTGTGATTAAACCATAGATAATTCAAAAACAGGAATATTAACCCTTTAAATCCGACGAGCCGGTATACCAGCTCACGTGTACATGTACCGTATACCCGACGAGCCGGTTTATCGGCTTCTAGGTCACGTATCAGAAATTTGCTGTGTCTGTCAACAAGCATGGGTAGTTACAATTTTCAGTGGTCTTATTTATATTAGAAGACATCAATGAAGCTCTGAACCGATGGTTGATGGGTCAGTTTGCTCTTGTTTATTAGACCGAGGTAAACAATTCCTTATATTTTTGTAAATTTGACCAAAAATTGTAAAGAAATGTTGCTTCGCCGTGGACTACAACATAAATGTCTAACATGTTGGTCGACATAAAAAGTAATCTTTTATGAATGCTGGTTATTGGAAAAAATCAGACTACTCTAAAATGAAAAGTTAAACAATATTATAAGATTTTGATCAAAAATGGTTTATAGTAAAAACAGCATAAAATGGAGGAATGTGACTATCTAAAAGCGTTTTCAAGTGTATTTTGTGAAAAAATTGTTTTGCCACCAAAAAATGGATATTCTAATACATATGGAATTAAATTTGGGATCCCGAATTTAATTCAACAAATGGCCATAACAGAAAAAGTAAGCACCTTTGAGCCAAATCATTTGGAGGGTATTCATATCTATCAAAAACAAACCCAATAAGCTAAAAAAATCAAAAGTCATGGGTGACAGGGGCGCTTCATTTTTAACACTTTATAGTATTGCTTTAAACAATGGAAATCTAAATCAGAGTAAGTTTAGGGGTTATATCGTGTTTTTTAAATTTTGGGCTGGCCCGGGTCAGCGGTACAGATACACATAGAATGGTCAGGGTTCAAATGGTTAAACTCTGTATGATTACAAAAGAAAAAGTGATTTATTCCAAAACAATAAGCCATGAAAAATTGACTATACTGCCCTCATATGAAATGTATGACATTAAAAAAAATGCACTACCATTGAGGGCAGGAAGTTTGTTAACCAGACATATTCAGGGGGCAAAAAAAAAAGCAACAGCAATACACTCTGCATTTTACAGAGATATTTGCACATGCTTGAATATGACATAATGGTACCAAATGTAAAGAATAACAAACAAGAAGAACAAATTATAGGTGATGTGTGGATTGATTAGACACATACCCTTTAAGAAATGAATTTTCAACTTTATTCCCCTTATGATTCATCTCCAAAAGCATATATAGATGGAGATCCAGATCAATTTAGATCTGCATAACTAGTGAGGTTCTTGCTTACAAGCTTGGCTGCATGTAGGTGTGCTCTTTCACCAAGAACAATATTGTGTAATGTATATGATGGCTCATTCCAGTGAAAACTAAACCTTTTCTGATTTCAAGCAAAAAAATCAGCTTTTTTATTCAACTATATGAGCATTTTTTTCAGTCATACCTTTGTTACTCGGTACGTGAAAAGTATTTTCTAATCAGAAATTTTGATTTTTTTCTATCCGTGCATGAATGAGCAAATGTTTTAATTAAAAAATGTCACAAATGTTACCAAAAATTTACACCAAAATGTCACAAACGTTACCAGACGTTACCAAACAAAACACTGCATTAAAAGAAATCCTGACGATAGAATTTCCTACCACTTTTATGAACTATTTGTAAATATGTTACCCATCATCTGTGAAAAGCGCAATAAAAAAATCGCTAAGATGTCAGAGAATTTTTACTTTGAAGTCATTTGGAGCAAAAAAACATTTCCGTGCGAGGTCACAAACGTTACCGAACGTTACATGAACTTTATTCAGTATTTTGGCGAATATTTTAATCATTAAACACCTGCATGTCTTGATTCCACCAGTGAGCACCATTATCAACAACAAACTCGTTGATATAATGTTTATGCTAGGTTCTGTGGGCATTTTAAAGTGAAATTTTCATTTTTTCGGTCACAAACGTTACGGAATCACCCTGATGCATTGTGGTGACACATAGTAATGCTTATACACACTCTTTAATGTATCCAAAGGGTCACACTTTGTTACTCGCTTGGTCGTGTAGAATTCTCAAAGCGGTCTATGAAGATCTGAATATCGGGATTCACACTCCCGTGTGAGATGCTCCAGTCCAGCTCCAGTCTTACAATTTTTTCAAGAAAAGTATTCATTGTATTATCTGTTTCCACCTGTGATTTTTTTGCATAAAAATTTGTTTTCAAAATAGATATGAAATAACTTGAAATGTAACGTAAGTTTGCAAATATCACAAATAAGATAATTCTTTGAATGGTAATTATACAGAGGTTCAAAAGTAAATTGGGGTTGAAGGTACATGGTCCAAATTTTTAGTTTTACTGCCATGTTAGATGGCCTCTTCAGATGCTTCATTTTCAAATTTAAGTTATATCAGAACAACCATTTTAATTTTATGAGCAATTTTGCATTTTCCAATTGCCTATACTTTTACTGTGAAAATAATTATATGTTTACCATAAAATTAATAATAAAATGCATTTTCACACTAACTTATATCTCTGAAATGTGACATGTTTCAGCCGCAAAATTTCATATGGGTAATTAGAAAAATATGACGAATATTTTGGTACCAAAATCTCAGAACGTTTGAAAAAATGCTGACCCAATCAGACGGCTTCTTTAATAGGTTTTGTTATGATCAAATAGACTTTGAATTCAGGATACAATGTTGATTTTAAGATTTTGCAAACAAAGGTCAAAATTATACCACAAAGTTTTGCAACTTCACATTCATGGTTTAGGTTAGTAGGTTTTCCATAAAAGTTGCATAGGCTACTTTCAATAATTCTGATTGTATACAAACTGCTTTTATACAATAATTTATATTCATCTCCCCCTAAAAGAAATTAAGGGTAGACACGTAAACTAATCGGCAACGGCTTGCCGTTATCTGAACTATACGGCAAAGTCAAATTTGTGGCATCTGGCGGGAGCATAATTTGTCATTTTTATGATTTAAAATTATAAATATAGTACACAGGTACACAATCAAATTTGTGGATGAGAGTAATTATCAATATGTTTAAGATTAGTGGAGAAATAGACTGTTCCGACTGGTTCAGATATGAACCATGTTGCCGATTAGTTTACGTGTCTCCCCTAAGCTTGAACCAATGTGTCAATCGTATCGGCCATCGTATCGGGCCGATATTACACCCTATCGGCAAAACATTGTATCGGTAAAATCACCTGTCTTTGCCGACGAACTTTACCAATGTTTGGATTTAAGCCTAGCTGGGCCAGGCCACGTTTTTGATCAGCTGATGATGCACTAAAACATCGTATCGGATATTGTATCGGCAAGGTGACAGATCTATATAAAACATCGGCTATCGTATCGGAAAGGAAATGGAGCCATCGGTTCAAGAATAAAAGAAATTGCAACTTTGAATCATTAAAATACTTGAATGGTTAACTGAATATTTTCACTCACCATCCTCAACCTCAAAAGTTATTACCATGTTTAATATGAGAGGTAGTTTGTTCTGATAGTGCTACCGATAAAAATATGAGCCTATTTCTACAGAACCAATGTAAAACACACCATTTAATTTCTGAGGAAACAGCCATTTATCGCATGGTTGACTTAAATCCTTGAATCCCATTGGTCGAAAGCCAATTAATATATAGCTGTATTACATATTTTAAGTCTAAAAACAACCTTGACCGCATAATCAAAAAGTTTTCATGCAGGGTTGACTGCGCGTGATGTGTTTTATTGCGTGCTTGCATAAATGCAGAAAATAAGCTTTCAAATGCAGAAAAAATTATAGACATCTGATGAAAAATAAAAAAGATATTTTGTAAGTACTTTTAGCTTTTATCAAACTGCCATAACCCGTAATTGAGATATGTAATATCTTGCTTAACTGTGTAAATCCCATTGGAATGGAAGAAAAAGAGACGTACTTACAACATTGGTCATATCTTTTTTATTTTTCATCCGATTTCCATCATTTTTTCTGCATTTGAAAGCTTATTAAATTTGCCTTACTACAATAACAAGAAAATTATGATTTTGTGCTTTTATCAAAGTCAAAATCAGTTTTAATCCTTGCACAATTTTTTTTTGATACACATGGTATATAACCTGTTTGGCAATTCCGTATTGCTTGGTTGACTTTTACCACTTATTAAGACAATTTAGGTAAATTTGAAATATAATTCTGTATAATTTATGTTAAAGATCCATGCCTACACCAAGTGATAAATTCGTTACCCTGTTTGTTCTTATGCAATACGGAAGATATCTATGATTGGGTGCTGTATCACATTCAGCCATCGGCCTCATGATACAGCACCTAACCATAGATATCTTTCCATATTGCATGAACAAACAGGGGTTAACTAATAGTATCGTCTTTTTTTATCAATGCCACACCTTTTCACAGCAATTTAGACAACTCACCGTGTGAGTGCAAGAAAGTTGTATCTGCAATGGCTGCCCAAAGTTATTATACCACTGACCAAAGACCAGAGGTCATGCAGTATGCAATCAAATTTTATGACGTATAGGGCAGCTATTGCAGATACGACTTTCTTGCACTCACATGACGAACTGTAATGTTATTTTCCGATTATCAAGTAACTATTGCACAAAATAACTGTGGCACAGTGATGGCAATTATTATCATTCGATTTAAAATTTTAATATTATTTTGTTGATTGCAAATCATCATTATTATTATTAAAGCTTTCATTATACAGTACAGGGTAGCTTCTTCAGTGGCTAAGCACTGCTATTCTAGAAGGTCTGTTAAGTTGAAATACAAATAAAATATATAATTACAAACTACTTACAAGAAATGATTTACAAACAATGTTTATACAATCATATACAAGACATAAAACAATTGTCACTGAAACTGTTATGTGATAACAAAATGGGAAACATAATTAAATATCATTAATAACATATTTGAACTGTCCAAGGGACAAAGAATTAAATTTTGAACGTGTCTCAGTATCAACAGAGTTGTTCCAAAGGTTTGCTGCTCTGACATGAAAAGTTTTGAAGCCATGAAAAGTTCTGAAGCCATCCACAAATAAAATTTCAAAATTTTGTCCAATGCCCATTTAACAGAAATTATATATCTGAACCAGATAAAATCTATTTCATTTAAATGGCTTTAACAATAAATATTTAAACTATGATTTAAAACATCTTTATAAAACTTTGAAAAACTGCTCTTTCTACATTCAGCATCACACTTGTTTAATGCCATCGGTCTTTGGTAGACTAATCTCTAGCTACCTATCAGATTTCAGAGAGAATAGTAAAGGTTGTTTTTCCCCGTCCATCACACATCCCTGTAAAATACAAGAATAAGATAAAAAAAATTCAGTTAGTTTAATCATTCTTTATTCTGGATAAAACTCTTTCAATACATAAGTACTGGTCTCCAAAGAGGTCCAGATAACATAAATATTTACAAATTATATACACAATGAGAAATTTAAAATAACATAGTAAGTGAACAGATAATTATATACAAATGTATAAGGGCAATCAATTATTATAATTTTAAACTTATAGCACTTTTAAACTCATTCAAACTGATGTTCAAAAACTTAGTTCGGATATTAACTGGAAGACTATTCCATAATGAAGCAGCTCTATACTGAAAAGTTCTTTTGCCAGCAGTGTTATACCATGGGGGTACAATAAGGATGTTACCAAACTGGCTTCTTGTGTTTTTGTCATGTGTTGAACGTGTAAAAGTGAAATAAGATGACATATAATCAGGAGCTAATTCTCGTAAACATTTAAATATCATAATAATAACATGATTTTTCCATCTGACATCAAGCTTAATCCAATTTTAGTTCTTCCATCATTTCATTAATTGGAGTCCTGATATCTGCATGAAGAAGAATTCTAGAGTTTATTTTGCAGAATTTGAAGGCTGTTATGATGCTTTCCACTGAAGTTGGACCACACAGGACTACAATACTCGAAATGAGGAAAGACCATAGCTTTTGCTAGTAAATGTACAGTATTACAAGGAAGATATTTCTTAACTCTACATATAACACCAATACGTTTAGATAAATTGGAAGAAAGATAATTGACATGATCATCCCATGATAAACAAGGGTCAAATATGATGCCTAAGTACTTAAATTTTTCTACAGTTTCAATAATATCTTTACCATATTTAACTGTTATATTCTTAAACGTAATTAAATTCTGTCTAGTTCCAAATTGGAAAGGGTGAAGGGTCCATGTTTTTATGTATAGAACTTGTTTGATATAGTGAAACAGTGCAGGACACGGAATCAGTGATCCTAGATGAGTAATTTGCATCTAAAATTATGATGTGTCCATGCTACAGCATATTGTTCTGTCAACCCCATTGTTATTTGGAAAGTTACTTAGAATAAAGTTTATTTAGCGCCATATTAAAGTATTGTACCTGACTGTCATGGTATTCTAGCAATAGAGGAATAAATGAAAGTACTTCCTGAAAAAGTTCTTCCTATTACACATCTATGTTTTTAGATCAATCATTGAAAATGAGTAAGAAAGATGTTGGTTTTTTTTGCTTTATTTAGCCAATTTTTAGCATCAGCTCGTAATTTAGGCATAAGCACCTTTTTTACGTTTTGAAAATTGGACAAATTGGCATGATTGGCACGACTTCAAAACCTTGCAGGGCAAACTGATCCCGGGGGGAGGGTGTTACTTACATTGACAAGGTATACGTTATATGTGCCTGCCTGTTGGGGTGATTTTTCCAGGATTACGGTACATCAATGGGGTGTTTTTCATCTCAGATGAAAGCACCCAATTTTCATAAATTGGGTACTTTTAGAAAAAAACAATCAATTTGAGTAAAATTGGGTGCTTTTCTATTAAAATTGGTATATTGATGGGTGTGTTTTTGAGCCAAAAATAGGTATAGAGATGGTCAGTTTTTTGGAGTCCGGCAAGCACATAACCGTACAAATTTTTTTGAAGACCCATCTCCCCCAGGAAACTAATCATCATCATTGTAGTTCATCACCTTCGAAGTACAAACCAAACTATGGAATAAATTACAAATCATTTATGCAAATTTTTTGCAAAATGTGTCAAACACAAAATTTTACAAAATAGAAGATTTTTTTTTTATAAGATGTTGTGCTCACAAATGATCTCTGAAAATTTGTTGTGTTGTGATCACAAATGATCTCTGAAAATTTGTCGAGTTTATCATTCTGTAATCTAATTATTCTATAAGCTTACCTTGTTATTTCTTCGTTTGATTAGTGTTATAGGTGCTGTTAGAAATACTAAAGTTCCTATCACAATCATGGTGTAAGCCATTATGTTGACTATAAGCTCTGAAACTTGGAACCCCAATTTGTACATGTCAATAATGTCATCCGGTACATCCACTTCCTAAAAAAATAAGAGGATGAAAATCATGTTCATATACACAAACATTCTGATAAAGGACACAACATGTTTTGCTTCTTAACATTATAGTTTTTACCACAACCTCAGGGTAAATTTTAAGGCCACATAGGGGCACAGCAGTTTTGAATGCAGGGCAAGTCTAAATTGCCTTCAGTTTTCAAGAATTATACTGATACATTTATATAAATGAATATAATAATGGAAGTTCACTTGAAACGTCCTGATATCTGCATGAAGAAGAATTCTAGAGTTTATTTTGCAGAATTTGAAGGCTGTTATGATGCTTTCCACTGAAGTTGGACCACACAGGACCTCACTCATCAGAAACAAAATGCAGAATGAACTTGATACAAATACAAAACATATTCCTATACCATAAAAAACAAATGGTATAGGAATATGTTTTGTATTTGTATCAAGTTCATTTTGCATTTTGTTACTGATGAGTGAGGGTCTCCTTGGCCCTTACGAAACAGATCTGTCAAATATGGAATAGCAGGATGTTTTAAGTCCATACAACCTTATTTATAAATGAATATATGATTTATTAAAAGTTTGCTACACTTTTATCAAATATAATTATATCTACTTTTTCTTTTGGTGTTGCACAAAAAAGGTAAGCAGCACGTGGGCCGTAGTTTGCCCAACCCTGGTATAGATGGACACCACAAATATAAGTGCATTTTGCTTCGTACATGTTTGCTTTGGAATTCCATCTAGATGGACTAACTTAAAACAGAATGATAAAACAGAAAATGAGGCCAAGTTGGGAAAATAAAAGGGAGAAAAAGATGGGGAAGGTGAAAAGTTAGAAAAGGTAACAGGGATTGATATATAAGAAATGGGTAAAATAGCAAGGAAAAGGCTGTATCTTTCTGGGCTATATGTCTATCTCTCTGGGAAAAATCTTAATACACTGCTGTTGATGAATAATGGTAACTTTTCCTTACCTGTGTAAACCAAAGAACTGGTGTATACATGGTCCTGACATTTCCCATTTGACTGCAGTGAAAATAATCAACAAAAATAAGAGAAAACTTTGTAAAGGACTATAACTAATACCCCGTTCAGACACACTAAAAAGTCGTCTTAACTTGATATCGAGTTCATTTTTAATTTCAAACACGACCTCGGATAAACGAAAAGTAACTCGACTTACGACTGTTCACACATGCACTACGATTTTGAAGTCGAATTGAAATGAAATTTACTTATTCCAGGTCAATGCGCTGTAGAAGTAAACACGAATTCAACTCGATTTACGACGACATGTGTTCACACATACAAAAAGTCATCGGTTGTCGTCGTTAATCGAGTTACATCGAATTACTTACGCGACTTAACTTGCTTTTTAGCGAGTTGAAAATTCGATGTAAGACGACTTTTTGAAAGATGACTTAAGTCGACTTGAACTGTTCACACACAAGTGAATATTGAACTCTATATAACTCGAATACGACTAAAGACGACTAAAGATGACTTTTTGGCTCTGTCTGAACGGGGTATAAGTATAAATAAACATTTCTGAAGAAAATAAATGGAACTTGAAATTGAAGAAAGAGGTGAAGAGAAGAGAACTTGAAAAACGATAATTGGAAATAAGCAATGAAAGTTGATTGGTAGTTAACCTTCAGGGGAGGGGGCACCACTTCCATAGAAATGCAACACGGGGATGTGCGCCCAAATGGGTCTGTTTTTGTGTAAAATCCTTACACATGGATCCTACACTCTTAGAAGGCCGGGATCAAATATACGAGTAGTTTTCGGGATCATTTTATTTTGATCCTTTAAGGATCACTTTTGATCCTTTAAGGATCACTTTTGATCCTTTTGCGGATCAATATATACAAATGGATCAAATTCACCAGGATCATTTTTGATCCTTTTTTAGGATCATTTTATTTTGATCCTTTTTGATTACAATACCAAAGTTTTGATCCGTATTTCTGGATTACTTTGATACGGAAAGGATGAGCTCACATTTTGATACCGCGTTTGGATGCAACGTGATGTTTTGTTTCATATTTGAGTACACCCCATTACCGCTACACAGCGGGGAATGTATACTATGGTGTAACATGTATAAATACGTTGATTTCATCACACAGTCCCGTGGTCGAGTGGTTAGAGCATTGGTCTCGTAATTACCAGCAAGTATAAGTGCGGCGTGGGTTCAAACCCTGCTAGGGTCACTTCAGTGTGATGTTTTTATGCAGATCTTTTTTATAAGAAATTGTGATCCTTATTTTGGGATCATTTTGATCCTAAAAGGGTAAGCTCATATTTGATACCTAAAAAGGATCAAAATTGATCCTTTTTGTCTCATATTTGATACTTTCTTTCTAAGAGTGTAGTTTCAGAATCAGAATCCCTATTAAAACATGGGCTCACATTTTCAAACAAAATTCCCTAAACATGATGCTTTAATAAAATCACATTCTCGTGTATTTGTTCAATTAAAAATGCAAGATTTGACTATCCAAAAATCAAATTATATGAAAAGTTCCTAAACATGGGTTCATTATTTTGAAAAATCCTTTCAAATGGGTGCACTTTTTCTAAAAATTTAACCCTAAAGATGGGTTAGGGGTTCAGGATTTGAGCCGCACACCCTGTACAAAAATACCCAAGTATTATACAGGGGAGGGGGTACTCAAAATTGAGTACCCCCTCCCCGGGAAAGTACTTGGGTATTATCCTGGAGAGGGGAGAGGGTACTCAACTTTGAGGTAAGCGCCGTGTGCCACCAAAAAGACCCAGCTTTTTTTTGGCTTGCTCTCACCAAAAGACCCCATATTTTACCAATTGTCATTCAATGGCGCCCTATTTTTTAAACTTCCATTTCACTAAAACAACCTTTGTCACTCAAAGACCCACCATTTTCTTAATTTAATGTAATTTTTCAAAAATTTTGCAAAAATCATGGAAAATTTGGCAAATTTTTGGCCATTTTGACCAGGAAAGACCCTACTTTTATGTGAATTTCACTCAAAGACCCCCAATTTTTTGCACTTTGTCACTGAAAATCCCCTTTTTCGACCTAATTTACTGAAAGACCCCTACTTCCGAGATGCTTAGTGGCACTTGTACATCACCTTAAAGGGACTGGCCTAGATTCTTCCCACTAATTTTTTACCTGCATTTTTTTTTACTTGAATCGATAAAAAATGTTTATAATAATATAACCTACAAGTTGTTTTTATATGATTTTGAGGAACATTGGAGAAAATAGCCATTCTTTACCTACTTTAATTTTTGTCCCCGGAGACAAAAAGTGGTGTTAAAACAGTGTTTCTAGTTTGAAAACTGATGAAAATCTTGTTTCTACACTTGTGATTACCAAACAAATAATTTTTGATGAAATTGTTTCCCTTTTGATATGTTTTAAATTATCTCCAGGAGCTTTGTTTGATCTTTTGTCTGGTAAATCCATCTGAGGTACAAAAGTTGGATTTAGGAAACACACCACCATCAAAGAATGATATATTGCAAATTAATTCTTTCTCAATTTGAGCCATTTGTGTGTAATTTTTTGCACTTTTTTGGATTTTACTATACTTTTAAGCTTTGATAGAGCATTTCCATAAATATTCAATTCTAGGTGGGATCTAGGCTAGTCCCTTTAATATGTAAGTACCCCGCCCCCGGAGTATTATCCCCAATGGTTAAACTTAGCATGATGCGATTTGTTTGACTACTTGCCTAATATCTTGCACTTTTTCTATATACATACTGATCTGTAATCTTTGTCTCATCACAAAAGGCATACCCATTAGCTGTAAATAAAACAAAAATGATTCCGACTTAAAACCAGCATTCGTTTGATGTTTAGGGCTTTCATCTATCTGGTTATAGCTATTTGAAGTCATGTGATCGGGTTTTATTCAATCAACTCCGTTAAAGTTATTAATGCGGTATATAATAGAAAATATGTGTTTTTAAACTTACAGGGTCTAGAAGAAAATAGTTCCTATGTTTTTCTTGATCCGGATTCAATCCAATGACTTGATCTGATAACCATGGATCAGCTTCTAGAAAATGCGGATTAGACAGACCCATAGGACTATCTGAAACAAAAAAGTCTCAAAATAATGTACGCCCATCATCCATTAGGCCTAATTAGACAGACCCATAGGACT